>CAWUFW010009350.1:600000-792836 GCA_963921515.1 Calotriton arnoldi
ATCTGTGAACATGATAACATCACAGTCTGATGAGAACGAATTGAGGCTGCCTGCACTATTATGTATAATACATCATTATGCACCGTCAAGTGATCACACACCTATGTTTTTCCCCATTGTGATGATCCATTAGCCACACCTCAGCTAGCTGCCAAAACCAAAATGCTCAACACCACAGGAGTCTAAGAAGCTAGGCCACTCCACAATGACACCGAGGCAGACACCATATTGCATATTTCACGATTAACTAAATGTAGGCTGACACACAGGAGTAGGAGCACAGAGTGTTCCTCATGTCCGGAGTAGGCACACCTGTCCAGTTCCATGTGCAACATGGGATTATCCTGAACACTAGGCATGTGTTAATGCATGTGTGACACACATGATGTACATTATTATGAGGCCCCAAGATTGTCTTACCTGCTGCATGGCTGTGTGGTAAATACCACAGACACATATGGTGAGCCAAAGCATCAATTGGAACACATATCATTTGCCCACATAGAGTACATGTCTGATTTCTGGCAATGTGCAGACACATGGCAATTAATTGTCTCACTCATGAGGACAAAACAATGCACCGGTAGCAGATGCTGTTTACAAACTTTAATTTTGGACAACAGCAGGGACACACAATACAAGTGACACAAGTCACAGACTGAAAGGGCCACACCTGTGTATCAGATGAGGATGGCCCATGAACTAATTTTGGAACATGACTCATGTTCAAGCAGACAGGAGATCTGTGGGAGTGTAACCAGGATGAAGGAGTGCAAAGAGCATGTGAGACATAGTTCACAGAAAAGGCATGCTCTTACCCCCTCCTTGCTGCTGTCTGGCCTTTAACTGCCCATCCAGGTCAGGGAAGACCACCGCCAGAATCCGGTGCATGTGGGGGGTCAGTGTCCGTCGTCCGCCCCTTCTGCGAGGAGGCGACAGCTTCAGCTGGATTCTGGTGATCCTCCGGGTCCAGCCACGAAGGTCCTGCCACCTCTTCTGGCAGTTGCGGATGCGGCGTCTGTAGACCCCCACAGAACGAACAGCCCGGGCAATGGTCAGCCATATCTCCTGCTTCTGATGGGCATCAACCTGTGAGGATGACAAGGATAAAAGTCCATTACCAGAAATGCAACATGTTTGTGCAACACACAGTTGGATATACATGTCTTCATCACAAGGGCATATGATGTACACAGGTAGTGCAACTATGGTGATTGACAGTTGTCCTGCATTTACAAAATTGAAACATTGCCTGAGTATAATAACTGTGTTAAAATGCACTTTTCATGCACAGTACCTGCCCACTACAGGTACATACACACTTTGGGGGTAACAACTACTCAGTGAGCATGCTAGCCACTGGTGTACACAATGCCATTAGTGCCAGTAAGACAACATGCACAATGAAAAAGGGATGTGGACTGCACACTCACCTGCTCCCCTGGTGTCCCACACAGCTTGCTGTACTGTGGAAGGAGGCTGTCCAGCAGGGCCTTGTTCTCCTCCTCTGTGAAGGCTGGGTCCCTCTCCACAGTACGTGCCATTCTTTGAGCCAGAGGATGCAGAGACAGCAGCAGTGGTAGTAGAGATGTCAATCTGGAGCATGTAGTGCAGGCAAGTGAGCTCTCAGGGGAACAGACAGCCTTATATCTGTGCTGCAGAGGCAGATTCTGTCCCATGCGTCCAAAGCGATAGGTCCAACACGTTTGCATCCTATGAATCTGGCCAATCCATCGCATTGCACGGCTCGTACACGCCTTCCGCATCGTTCAAATATTTCAAACCCATTACACCAACGAGTCTGATACATTGTTGTAGGGAGCCAACTGATTTTTCACAACACGAATCGTACAAGGACCAAATCCGCGTCAGTCCCCATTGCAGTCAATGTGCAAGGCGTGTGTGCAAGGCGTGCGCTCGCCTCGTTCCCTAGGTGTCCAACGCGTCATTTGAATTGGTCACC
Organism: Calotriton arnoldi; assembly: GCA_963921515.1. Lineage (NCBI taxonomy): Eukaryota > Metazoa > Chordata > Amphibia > Caudata > Salamandridae > Calotriton > Calotriton arnoldi. The sequence goes on from CAWUFW010009350.1 coordinate 601,964, forward strand.
CGCGTCAGTCCCCATTGCAGTGAATGTGCAAGGCGTGTGTGCAAGGCGTGCGCTCGCCTCGTTCCCTAGGTGTCCGACGCGTCTTTTGAATTGGTCACCCGCGTCAGTCCCCATTGCAGGCAATGTGCTAGGTGTGTGTGCAAGGCGTGCGCTCGCCTCGTTCCCTAGGTGTCCGACGCGTCTTTTGAATTGGTCACCCGCGTCAGTCCCCATTGCAGTCAATGTGCAAGGCGTGTGTCAAGGCGTGCGCTCGCCTCGTTCCCTAGGTGTCCGACGCGTCTTTTGAATTGGTCACCCGCGTCAGTCACCATTGCAGGCAATGTGCTAAGTGTTCCACCCACAATAGCTTTCCATGGACACATGGGCACACCAACAACAATACAGCCTGTGACACAGTATATCAAGGGGCATGTCAGGCTGCATTACCTGTGTGTGCACATGTGGGTAAACATGTTATTTGGTATGTGTCACTTAGTGGCACCCACTCCCAGGCAGGGCAAGGTGTCATGGGGACAGATACCTCTGTGTGTTGGACACATAACCACTGTGATTGGCGACTGTACAGTTCAGGGCATGAGGCATGTACACAGTTCCGGGGGTACATTGTGTATGACATGTGACATACACCCTGACTCTTAGGTGGAATGGGATGTGTGTCACAGGGTGTCCCAGTGCCACAATTGTGATGTTCATCCACAGTATGTGTGCATTTAGCTACGGAGATTACTCTGATTTCATGTGCTCAATGTCAAACGGTCACCACATCCATGTGTATTGTCAATGTGAGTTGATGTGGCGTCTGTGTGTCACAGACACCATGTGTGAGATGCAAAAAAACATTGTGGCACTTCATGTGTGTGTCATGTGTGCGTTGTGGTGTGTATATGAGATGCTACATCATGATGGTGTCCTTGTGGTGACACAAGGTCCCTGTGTGTGTCTGTCAAAAACCTGTGATGTGTGGTAGACATCTGTCCTCACTAGTGACTGTGGTGTGTGTCTGGTATGTGACACTCATACTGATGTATTGTGGCAGAGCCCATAGATTGGTCACAGCACAACATGGACCTTGTTGTGTGGACCTGTAGAGCTGAGATTTCAGATGATGGGCATGTATCTGACATGTGTGCACATACACTACAGCACATACATCATGTCTTTGTGTCCTGTTGTTTCATGTGCTATTTAGCATGTACACTGGCACCTAGATAGGGGAACTGACAAACTGTCTTTGCTCATCTATGTACTGCAGGAGACCAGCTGTCCACAGACCGTTCCCTGACCTTGCCACCATGGTTGAACGTGACTGCATGCGACGGTACCGCTTCACTAGGCCACTGATTGAAGATTTGGCGGAGCAGTTGGCACCACACTTGCAACCTGGCCGGAAATACCCTACTGACTGATCCCCAAGGTGAAGGTGATGGCAACCCTACACTTCTTTGCCACCGGTACCTTCCAACACACAGTTGCTACTGCTGGTGGGATGTCACAGACCATGTTCAGCCGTGTGCTACGAGATATTGCATTTCCTCAACCACTACATCCTTTTCCCAACACCACAACGACTCTCTGACATCAAGGGTGACTTCTATGCCCTGGGAAGGATGCCACATGTCATTGGCTCCATTGATGGGACACATGTGGCTTTGGTACCACCACAGGCACATGAGCAGACCTACCGGAATAGGAAACATTTCCACTCAATCAATGCTCTGGTGGTATGTCTGGCCGACATGACCATTTCACATCTTTGTGCAAGGTTCCCAGGTTCAGCGCACGACGCTTACATCATGCGGAGTAGTTGCATCCCAACGATTATGTCACAGATGCAGCACCAGCGTGCCCGGCTTGTCGGTGTGTACTGACTGTTTACTATTGTGTGATTTTGCTAAAGTTTATTTACACCCTCATTTAAGACTCATCTAATGTGCTATTGTCTTTATGTAGGTGACTCCGGATACCCCAACATGCCGTGGTTGCTGACACCCCTCAGGAACCCTGTGACACCGGCAGAGATGCGCTACAATGAGGCACATGGTCGGAGCAGGAGAGTGATCGAGCGGACATTTGGACTCCTGAAAAGCAGATTCCGCTGCCTGGACAAGACAGGAGGGGCCCTCCCATATGCACCTGCTAAGGTGTGCAGAATCATCATAGTGTGCTGCATGCTACACAACCTGGCAGTGATGAAGAAGTTGCCTCTCATCCAAGATGACGATGACCAACCTCCGCCAGCCGTGGAGGATCCTGCCCTGGGGCATGATGCCAGTGATGATGAGGGTGAGGATGATGTTCGTAGCCAGCTGATCCTCAACTTCTTCACATGAATGTGAGTATACACTGATGTGTCTTCAAAGTATTGTGTTTGCCTGATATCTGTTGGTGGTGCACTTGTGCTGCTTGAGTGTGACTGTGTGCTACTTGTCAGGATGCTTGCTGTGATGTGTCCTGTCAGGTAGTCTGTACTCCCAAACAGTGTTTAGCTGATTGATATGTTGTGTGTACGTAGTTTTGTTACATTTGTGGGTATGTATATTGTTGTTGTATGCTGTAATTCAAGGTTTTTGATTGTGTTTTCTGTTTGTCCTTCACAGGGTACTTTGGCTGCTGTATGGTGAGGTCTGAACCCCAAAGCCCAGATCCTTGTTCCAGAGTGCAAGTAGTCGTTGTCCCAACCAATGATGTGCCACACACCCCTGGACTTTCCTTGTTTACAACTTGTTTCATGTTTGCTCACTGTTACGTGAGGTTAACTTGCATCAGTTGTGGACTTTTCACATTGTGAATCTGAAATAAACCTGTGCTTCACTTTGGGATGTGCTCCGTGTGTATCTATACATCAGACAGTCATTAGCATCCTGTACCCGTGGAATGCTTGCCACTGACCCAGGATGGGTGTGGTGTATGTGCATTCCACTGTATTTCCTGTTGACATCACTTATGAGGATGAGTTAGCTGGACATGGTGAGTATGTCTTGTGTTGCCCTAGTGGTGTGTCTCCCTCATATGTGTCACATTACCATGACTCACATAAGTGTTCACATTGCTGTGGTAGTTTGCATGCACAGTGTTCCTTATCAGATCATCATCGCCATGACACAGACAAAGTATAAATCACGACAGAGGCAAGTATTGTGTGAATGTGATTTTATTTACAAACATGTGTAAGGATGATGAACGGAATTTGAAGTGCTGTACAATGTGATGGTAATCCAAGGTTCACAGGTGAGTTGGTAGTCTTAAGAGATGAAATGTCCAGAGTAGAATCCACAGTCATTAGCTGCATTGTCACAGCTTTGACCCTTCATGTCAAGTGGGAGATTTGTGTGTCAGTCGACAAGGTTAATTGGTTTGCACACAAGGGACGACATACAGAACAGGTGTTGAGTTCCTGGGGGATATGCATGGCCATCAGCGTCTCAATTCCCCTTCTTTGGACGACCCCTCTTCTTTCTCGGGGGACCCTCATGTGCAGGCAGCTGCGGTGCAGAGGACTCTCCGCCAGAGTCCTCCTCCCTCCCAGTGGCAGTTGCGGATGTTGTGGCAACAGATGTTGTGGGCGCACAGGGAGGTGTGGACATGTTGGTGCTGATCTGGGGGAGGCAGGTCAGTATGTCCCTATGCACCGCGGTTAGTTCATCCAATTTGTCCCACTTGGACTCCATCCGGGACATGTGGGAGTCCAAGCGGGCATGATGTGCAGCATGCTGTTCTTTGATGTCCTTGAGGATCCCCACTACCTGTCCAAATCCTCTGGTGCTTTCCTGGTACGCATCTATGATGCGTCCCAGGTGTGGCTCATCATGCAGTCCAGCCCCCTCTGCAGGCTGTGTCCTCTGCCTGCCCACCCTCCCACCGCCCCTACCCACATGGGCAGGAGCTGCCGTGGCCGGCACAGGCAACACTGGGACCACTTGAGTGTTTGCGACGGTGGTGTTGTCCCTTGATTCCAGGGTGCCCTGTGTACCTGTTCCATTGTTGTTCAGTGGCCTCGGCCTGTCCGTGTCGGCAGGGCTACTCGGTGTGGTATCAGATGTGGCAGGTGTGGTTGCAGGGGGTGCTGATGTTACTGCTGCTGGGGCTGCACGATGAGTCACACCGGAGGTGCCAGGTTGTTCAGGGTCGTTGTCCGAAGAGGACAGGGACTGATCCACACCGGTGAGCTCAGGGTCTGCCAGAGTCTGGGACTGGGACTCTTCTTCAGGTCGTGCTGTGTCCCCAGCATCCCCTGTGTTTGGAGGAGACACACAATATATGTTATGTTTCTACCAACATCAACGTTTCACACACATGACATTTGCCACTGGACATCATAATGAGAGTCTGTACATTGCATTGTCAAAAGTTGTGACAGACTGAGGTTGATATTGTTGGAGCACTTTGTCATGGCAACCTGAAGCATTTCGATGTGCACGTCAAGCTGTGTGCATGACCAGCTCATGTATTGATCAATTGTCTGCACATGTCCATTGCTACTCAGGTTCCATCACATGCCTGACACAGCTGTATCATCCCTGTCCACATTTGTGCTATAACGATGACATACGTACAATTACACTTAGGGTATGTATCAAGCTTGGTGCATGTGTGGTGGAATTTGTTGCGTTGCTCTGTGCGTCACATTGGTGTGTCTGTGCAACATGGTCACAGTCCGGTATGCCTGTGATCCAATGTGAGATACTTTCTGGTTATCTGTGTTCCTAGTTCACATCTCATTACAAACAAGTCATGGTGTTACCGTGCCTACTGATGTTGGTGCAGAGTTTTGTCAGTGCTAACGTCTTTTATCTTGTCTACTTCCTCCACAGTGAGAGGGATTGGGCACAGCAGCACTCTTTCTTTTCCATGCTCATGACAGTGATGTGGAGAGGTGTGTGTGTTACAGTTCTGCTGCTGTGAGTTGCACGCGTCATCCGATGCAGTCCAGGATAGTCATTGTGTTTGGATTGTCCATGACAGTGAGTGATGTGTTGTGTGAATGATGCGTATAACGCAGACCGATGTGGTATTGACATGCAGCTCACAACTGCACATTTTGTGTATGACACCATGCTACAGTGTCAGCTATATGTGTGTGTCCATTCTAGTCACTGTCAGGTGTCCACTGTCAATGATGTATATGTGACATTGTGTGTGCTTGGTGCTATGTACTATGTCTGCATCTCCCCAATTGTCATCTATGAAACACATCTTCACAGGCAGGTCAGGGACACCCCAGGGACACTGAATCTCCAGACAGTGGGAGGATACCTATAGTTCCAATGGCTGTGAGTGTAAATGTGTTTGAGTTGGCCAGGGCGTAGGTGTGACTTGCAGCCAATTCATACATCTGGACCATGTGTCAGACATCTTGCCAAGGCATTTACTTTTGGAGTGACTGGTCCCAGGGTGCAATTTGTTCAAGCAGAGAAGGTGTGTTTTGATGCGGCATTGAGGGCATTTGGAGTCATTGCAGGACCTCCTTCACCCAGGTAATCCCCCATGTGGCATGCTTCCATTGCAGGGAGTCACAATTTACGTTCAGGCTGTCAGTCAGTAGTTTCCTGTTGTTTGTTTGAGCACAAGTCCCAGCAGGGCCTTGTGCTCCCCACAGCAGAGGCCATTGTCTGTGTTCTTGGTAGAGACTTTTCACTCACTCTCTTGTGGAGCATAATTCTAGGTGTGTATTTTGGTGTTGGTGAGAGGGGTGTGTGTGTGCAAGTACCTGCTGGTAGATGTGGTCAGAGCAGGCAGTACTCCTCCCCCAGTCCAGTTATCCCACCATGCAGCATGCTTCCATTGCAGGGAGTGTGAGTTACCTTTCAGGCTGTCAGGCATTGGTGTCCTGTTGTTTGTTTGAGCCCAAGTCCCAGCAGGGCCTTGTGCTCCCCACTGCAGGGCCTAGTGTCAGCCATCTTGGCAGTGCTTTTGCACTCCCTGTGAGGTGAGCATGGTTCAGTGTGAGCTTGCTGGGACAGGGGGGGGGGACTGTTGGCTGTGACTGCAACTCCCATCATGCTTTCTGCTACATGCACATTCCCAGCAGCCCAACCTTCCTTCATTTTGACTCAGCTTTCCTGTGAGGTGGTGTGACGTTGTTGGCAAAATGGATGACTGTGTTTGTTGGTGATTTATGCTAATACCTTGCAGTATTTGTCGTTAGGTTTGTACATGTTATGTCGTAGTTTCATTTTACTGTGGGATGGCAGGTATTGTGTTTGGGTAACTGGCATACACATCACAGGATACTTGCCTTTATGTTGCTATGGCTTTGCTGGCAGGAATTGGTTTAACAGTCCCCTTGAGAGTGATATATGTGTATTGCCGCACAAAATTGAGTATATTGTTTGTGTACTCACCAGGCTCTGGTATTCCTGTTAATCCATGGATGCTCTCCGCTGGTAGGATGGCCCGCACCTTCTCCTCCCAGGTTCTGAAGTGCGTTGGTCTGGCAGGAGGGCCACCACCAGTGTCTGTGCTCAAGGCGTGCTTCCTGTTGATGAGCTTCTTGACCCTCCTGCGCACATCATAGTACCTGTTCTGTATGTCGTCCTTTGTGCGCCGACAAGGAGCTTGTGCGTTAACCTTGTCGACAATCCTCTCCCACATCTTGGTTTTCTGTGACATGGGGGTCTGTTGGACCAATGTGCCAAACAACTGTGGCTCTACCCTGAGTATTTCGTCTATCATGACTTCCAACTCACTATCTGTGAACTTTGGATTCTTCTTGGGGGGCATGGTGCTGGGTGGTTGTGGTGATTGATGTGTGTGTGAGGGTGTAAGTGAGTGTGGTGGGTGTGAGTTTGTCAGTGAATATGTGATTTAGTTTTTGAGTGGTGCAAATGGTGTAGTTGTTGTGTTTTGTCTGTGTTGTGGTATGTCTCTGCAGTGTGGTGGGGTTGTCTGCTGTCCTATGCCTGTAATTTGCAAAGGATCATGGTAGGGATTTCTGGCCTTTATATAGTTGGAGTTGTGGGTGTGTCTATGTCCCTTTTTTTTTTTAATTTATAAATTGGCTGTGTCATTCTTTTTATTTTTTTGTCTTATTTCCTTTGCTTTTGTTGTGCATGATGGAGACGTTCGTATGACCGGGTCAGACGCTGCCTGTGGCTCGCGCGGTGTGATCCGAGTCTGTCACACTGACAATCTGATGTGTTTCGACGTTGGTGTATGCCTCGGACGCGAAGGGCTCTATTGTTTGCTAGTCACTATTTGCTGTACGTCTCGGTTTTCATGCTCGTGCTCCGTGCGAGTCGGTCGCGTTTCACACATATTGCATCGTACTACGCGGCTCTGCATCGCGGGTACGTTTTGCTCGCGTCAATTCCTAATGCGTGTCGGTCGGTACGATTCCCGGTCAGTTTACGGGCGAATCAATGATTTCCGAACGGGTCGGGCGTGCGGCTTGTGTTCCGTGCGGGTGGGTTGTAATTCACACACAAGGCATCATACTGCGCGGGTCGTACGGCGCAGGTCCGTGTCGGTCGGTCTCCATTCCAGGTCCGAGTCGGTCAGTACGGTTTACGACCGGAATCGGCCCCATAGTGAGTTGTTGAAAACATTTGTTATCGAGGGGCCCCCATAAATCAGTGTTACACTTAATGTGGTACATAGGGACCCCTTCTGGTCCCCCTTTGTCATTCGGGGTTTGTCTAATGGCAAGGGTGACTTCCTGTAAAGTAATTATCATGGGCAGCGGGTCATATAGTTTAACCCTCAACTCCTCCTTCAGGCTTTCATCTTCCACCAAATAATAGATACTTTTAAAATGTGAGACCCATTCGGGGCCTGTGACATCACAGCTTAGAAGGGGGTTTGGTGGTGCTCCCCTTTGTTTGATCTTATTTACCATTTTCCAGAATTTCTTACTGTTCTTGGAGGACAATGCTCTTTCCAATAGCTTCCAATCCCTGCTGTTCAAGTCCTTCTTTCTTAACCTCAGGGCGTGTTTGTACGCTTTGTGAGCCTCCTGCACCGAAGTGGCATCTTAAGGATTAGCAGAGAGGGCCTTCCTAAGCCTACCGTTGGCTAAGGACCAATGGCTGTCGAACCAGCAAGGAATCGCCTGCCCCCTCCTAACCGACTGTAGAAATAATGAATCACTGACAGAATATCGACTACAGAAATATCGACGACAAAAATATCGGAGCCGAAATATCGATGTCCAGAATATCGAAGTCCTATCTACATTATGGTAAGTACAAAAATATCGAAACAAAAATATCGTTGTTAAAAATATCGTTTTTTTAAATGTCTAAAAAATAATGTAAAATAAAGAAAATAATACATTTAATTAAAAAAACATAGTTAGAATTATTAGAAAATGTTTAAAATTATAAATAATAAATATAATTTTAATAAACATTAAACATAAATATATATATAATATAATATATAAATTTACTTTATAATATTAAAAAATAAATATTATAATAAATTATAAAATGTTAGAAACATATTAAAAATGATAAATACATAAATATACATATACCAGTAAATATAAAATAAAAATACAATATATAATAATTTAAAAAATTTAAATATTTTTTATCTTTTACAATTACATTTCACACTACATTAACAGGAACAGTAGACAAAAAACTGGATAGCGGAGAGGATAAAATTACTATTCCCACTCCAGGGAGTGCAACAGTAGGGAAAGTGTTGGATAGCGGATGGGAATAATTTACTATTCCCACTCCAGAAAAAGCAACAGTAAGGAAAGTGTTGGATAGCAGAGGGGAATAATTTACTATTCCCACTCGAGCAAATAAAACAGTAGGGAAAGTGTTGGATAGCAAATGTGAATAATTTACTATTCCCACTTCAGGGAGTGCAACATTAAGAAAAGTGTTGGATAGCGGAGGGGTAAAAATTACTATTCCCACTCCAGGGAGTGCAACAGTAGGGAAAGTGTTGGATAGCGGAGGGAAATAATTTACTATTCCCACTCCAGGGATTGCAACATTAAAGAAAGTGTTGGATAGCGTAGGTGTAAAAATTACTATTCCCACTCCAGAAAGTGCAACAGTAGAGATAGCAGAGTGGATAAAATTACAATTCCCACTCCAGCAAGTGCAATAGTAGGGAAAGTGTTGGATAGCGGAGGGGAATAATTTACTATTCCCACTCCAAGAAGTACAACAGTAGGGAAAGTATTGGATAGCGGAGGGGAATAATTTACTATTCCCACTTCAGGGAGTGCAACATTAAATAAAGTGTTGGATAGCGTAGGTGTAAAAATTATTATTCCCACTCCAGAGAGTGCAACAGTAGGGAAAGTGTTGGATAGCGGAGTGGATAAAAATACTATTCCCACTCCAGCAAGTGCAATAGTAGGGAAAGTGTTGGATAGCGGAGGGGAATAATTTACTATTTCCACTCCAGCAAGTACAACAGTAGGGAAAATGTTGGATAGCGGAGGGGTAAAAATTACTATTCCCACTCCAGGGAGTGCAACAGTAAGGAAAGTGTTGGATAGCGGAGTGGATAAAATTACTATTCCCACTCCAGCGAGTGCAACAGTAGGGAAAGTGTTGGATAGCGGAGGGAATAATTTACTATTCCCACTCCAGCAAGTACAACAGTAGGGAAAGTATTGGATAGCGGAGGGGAATAATTTACTATTCCCACTTCAGGGAGTGCAACATTAAAGAAAGTGTTGGATAGCGTAGATGTAAAAATTACTATTCCCACTCCAAAGAGTGCAACAGTAGGGAAAGTGTTGGATAGCGGAGTGGATAAAATTACTATTCCCACTCCAGCGAGTGCAATAGTAGGGAAAGTGTTGGATAGCGGAGGGGTAACAATTACTATTTCCACTCCAGCAAGTGAAACAGTAGGGGAAAGTGTTGGATAGCAGAGGGGAATAATTAACTATTCCCACTCAAGCAAAATAATTAAAATTAATGAACAAAATTTTAATTAATTATAAAAAATTTACCTCCCACCATATTCCCCTATAAATGACACCACCAATATTATAAAACATAACACTATTAACATAATTAATTTATGATTAATTAATTAATTAATGAAAATTAACAAACAATCAAGAATAAATTAATTCACACGATTAACACTATAAAAAAGTTTTAAAAAATTATTATAATGAACAATTTAAAAAAAAATATTAAAATTAAATTACTTCCCAGCATACTCCCCTATCAACCCACAACCCGCTCCTAAAAAAATAACAGAAATAAAATATTTACCAATTAATTATTAATAATTAACAACAAATTAATAACTAATTAATATCAAATTAATTACAACAATGAACAATATAAAATATTAAATACATCGATATTAATTAATAAAAAAAAATTAACTAATTCTAATTAAATTACTTTACACCCTATTCCCTATAAACCTACAACCCACTCCGAAAAAAAAAATTAAGATATTTACCAATTAATTATTAATAATTAACAACCAAATAATAACTAATTAATAATTAATTAATTACCACAATTAACAATATAAAATATTAAATACATAAATATTAATTAATCACAATTATTTATTAATTAATTATAATTAAAATACTTCCCACCCTATTCCCCTATAAACCCACAACCCGCTCCTAAAAAAATAACAGAAATAAAATATTTACCAATTAATTATTAATAATTAACAACAAATTAATAACTAATTAATATCAAATTAATTACAACAATGAACAATATAAAATATTAAATACATAGGGGCTCATTACGATGGCGGGCGGAAGCACAACCGCCGTGCTGGCGGATGCAAAAACCACCAGTTACCGCCGGCACGCAGCAGTCCACACGCCAGTCCAATTACGATGCGTAAAGTAGGCCAAACACCGCCGGCAAGCCAGCAACACCGTCCGCCATCAAAGTGCGCCCGTACACGTAGCGGCGCAGCACAACTGACACACACCGTCCGACGAAACACGTCCCGCCCGGCGTATAAATTACGATGCCGCAAACAAACGGCTCCCACGGCTAAGAGACACCGCACGTGAAAGAGAGGCGGTAACACGGACGCAGAGCACGGAAAACGAAGAAGCGGCATCCCGAGCATGAATCCAGCACTGCAGGCCCTCCCCATGCTTCTGCTGATGCACCACCAAGGACGCAACGTACCGCGGAGACGCAGGTAGGCACACACACAACAAGTGCACGCAAACAGCGCACACAGTGCAAGGGCGGAAAAAGCGGACAACCCCCCACCAGCGCGTGTACACTACACATCCACCATTGCATCCACATATGACACACAGGCCAAATCCTAACATCGCGGAACACATGTGTACACACCACCTGGGACTAGGAACCAACCACCCCGTCACGGCCCCAAAGCGCCGATGACGCCGCCACACATGCGCACAACGCAGAGGCCAACCGCAGCGCCATGCATGCGTCGCACACAGACACAGGGACACAACCAAGCAGCACACACATCAGCCCCACCCCGAACGCACATGACACGTGACAGGCCTGCCACAGACATGTCCCCAACGCCCAAATCACGGACAACACCCAACGCCACACAACCGACGCACACATGTCAGTGAAGTCACGCAACAGCAGGACACACCCCAGTGTAACAAACATGGCGTAGCACACAGCGGCGGCAACACCAACTAGGAGAAGCAGGGCCCCTTCGGGAAGAGGAACGCCAGTACCACACTGAAAAACCCATACCACCCTGCACATATGAACAAGACATATAAAACGGAACACCAAAGAGCACGGGGACCGACAACAGGTGGCCCAAGAATTACATCCACACACAAGGCCCAACGCAGAGCGGAAAGGCAGCCTGCCGCCCACACAAGGGAGAGCAGACAGCACTGAATGACCTTCCATTCCAACACCGAAACCACAGCCCTACGACAGAAGCCGGTGAATACAGCCATTGTCCAAGAATAGACCAACACAGGCATGCCGAGAGACCGACCACAGGGCAGATAGCGCATATCACAGAAGCACACAACGGACGGGGAAGAAAGAAGAAAACACTCCCCCATGTCGGCCACATGCAAGTTAATTGGAAGGAGTCACACAGCACCGACCTTGAACTGTCTGAGAAGCATGTGGGAAGAGGGCCCGTGTCCTCCAAACAAGCCAACAGAACACAAGTCCTGTCTCCCCACGACTACACAGAGCTCACAGCAACCCCGGAGCGTGCACATTGCAGACTGCACACACAGCCGGAGCACGCCACCTCTACGAACCGCTGCGAAATGGCAACCGCAACACACCTACCCAACTACGCCGAACAGCTCAAGCTGTACCAAACCAACACGATACATACATTGGGATGCGATCTCCTGTCCCTGCTGAACGTAAGTTACCGACTGACTTACCGCATCACATTGTTCAGCTGCGTCATGCCCGTCTTCTACTGTCGGAGGTGTCCCTACCAGCATCCCGTCGAGATATGCCTCTCCAACCCGGCATGTCTGAAGGCGGACCTGCTACCACTACTCCTCCCTCTGGACGCACACGACAGGGCCTGCTCTGCCTATGGGGGCATGGCGTATGTGGCCAACATCGCACGCGCACTGAAATGGAACCACTGTGCCTCCACACGACGGATCATCGAGAACAGCTACATCGAATGTCACCCAGCATGCCCCATCATGGTCCTCCAAGGGACAACCTACGAACAACACCTTGACAGCCACCATCCGCTTCATTGGCTGGCAAACATGTACACCACCAATGACATGGAAGCCCTGCTGGGCGGCATCGCATACCTGACAACCTGTAAATACGTCGGACCACAACGCAGGTTCCCCGAGTGACCTATGAAGTCCAACCCCGCACCCATGCTCAGCTTCCGCACGGACTGGCCAGTCACCACCACAACAGCCATACCAAACGACCGGCAACTGTAACCACACCATCAACGACATCGCCATGACATCGGATATGACCGGGACATGCACACTGTTCCCCATCACATCCAGGAACACCGCATGCATCGTGGGAGGCAGTGGCATGGGCTCTGTGCATCGCACCCACATGGACGGAACTGCACGAACAACCAGGACACGACATGGATCCAGCGCACATGGACACACACACCGCTCAGTGGACATGAATAGGTCGCCTGGAGTCTGTGGGTGCTGCACCCCTCCCACCCCCGCCCCGGGAATCCCATACCAGGACCTTTGCATGGACGACAAGTGCATACAACAACAACACGACCCCAGTGACTGTGACATGTCCAGTAACCACCACAGTGCAACAACAAGTGGCACGCCGCTGCATGCACGCAAGCACATGCCCTGATGTCATCTCACATGCACGCGTGCATGAGGAACAACCGCAGCAAACCTGTCACATGGAACTGAGATGGACTGTGCCCATGATGCCAAGCGGTCTGGTAGGCTACATGTATACCGTCTGTGTCAAAGTCCGCAGCTCCGCAGCTATACGTAAATGTACATTAGCACAGCCTTGGCCAAGCAGATGTCACTCTGAAGCCCACATCCCACATGCAACAGCCAATCACATGTAACCCCACACCCTATCCCATTTGCAATCATGCTCAGTATATCCTCAACATGTATTCCGCTGCCAGTAGTGTCCACTATACTGCATCACAGAGGACAGAAGACTCAATATAATGTTTGAAACCAAAACTGTCTCCGCTGACTCATTTCACAAGTACGAATGAGAGAGGATGAGAGTATGTGAAGTACACGGCAGTCGTGACATGACCATGTAGTCCACTGGTATTGGATGACAATGCAAATGAGTAGCACAACTGTGGAAGACACACATGTGCCGTGTGAAGTCGTATGGACGCAGTGCACAGGTGGGTGGGTGTGACGGGTAGATGCGCACATGCCAAGTTGGAGCACGCCGTGTTGGGAGGGGTCATGAACAGTACACCACCGCTTCCCTGGGCATAGTGAGAGGACACCTGTCGGGGGGGAGTGAACACGTGTGTGCACAGCAGCCGGGAACACGTACATAGCGGTACCAGGCGCACACGTCAGCCCACCCTCCGTGGACAAGCAGGATCCTGTTGTGCGCCCGCCATGCCCCTTGACAAGGCACACACAGCCCCAGTCGACCAGGTGTAACCCCAACATAGTCAATCCGCACAGGCGATACAGGGCACGGGATGGCAGTGGAGCATGGTGTGTGAGAGGTCTCCTCGCGCTCCTCCTGGTCATATCACGCAGGCAATAGAACCTCAACATCTAGCATGGCAAAAAGTCAAATGGAAGTGTAGGGGGACGCACCACAGCACGAGCAGCACTGACGTCACGGGAGGTGGCTCGCACCATCCCATCCATTGCCCATCATACCAACCACGCCACATGCCATTGCGACTAAGTGCAAGCGCGTGCGCCACCACCCCCGAGCCCTCCCCAGAGAGGCCAAAGAGTGAATGTGTGGGCCACCAGTCACAGACGGACGCGGCCTGGCCGCAAGGGCAGCCACAGCCACTGGGTGTCGCAGGTGGCGGATCCGGAAGGCGAAGACTGTGATGCATAGTCCATGCAGGCCGGGTCTCCATTGGGGGCACCACGCAGGTGGACGGCGTCCCGCCACACATCATACCCTGAGACAGCCCACTCGTGCAACTGGACCCACACATACACTCCTTGCCCTCCCTGGTGCGAGCTTGGGGCTGCCTGTGCAAGCGCTAGCCTCGCAGGTGAGCATGCATATTGGGGGGCGAGGGGAGGACATGAGGGCTGGGGCGAAGATGACCGTATCACTGTCAAGTAGTACAAGGGATGTCCCAGATGTGGAAAGGAAGAGACGTGTTCCGTGTGCACTGCAACTAGTCGCCAATCCAACTACCCCCCATGTCCGGAATGTAAGCCCGCACCTAGGCCCGCCCATCCGCCACATCGAATATACCACCAGCACAACAACCTTCCCATTCGAAACACTGACTGGGGGTGGCGACCAGTGAACAATCATGTGTAGCCTACCCACGCGTACATGTGGGCCCTCCATGATCCATGTCACCTGCGGCAAAGACATGACATGCGCAATGAGGGAAGTGAGGAGAGCTGTCCGCCCCACGCACAGAAGGTGCATCAGCTCCACAGACTCAGCAGCGAGTCCAGCAGGGGTCACATGTGCAGGGGCAGCGGTGCCTGGTGTGAAGGCACATGCATATAGTCAGCACATCGACCAATGTGTAGTCTGCCCACATCCACAGTCCATCATCATGCGGACATAGGAATTGAACACAGGGCAACACATCTTAGTAGGTGCACCCACCGTGACCAACAATGCGCAATCATCGACGTACCCGCCCTGTGCATGGCCCCCCACCCAACGGAGGCACATCCAGTGCCACCATCCCACACACACAAGCCTTCCACGGAACATGCTGTGTCCAATGGTCAGTACAGAGTCAGCGCCCATCTGGTGGATCCTGAACAGGAGACACATGCACACACATGCCAGCTCCCACTATGTACGTCTGCCACCTGGCACGTGCAATGTAACCTCTCACCTGTGACGTGTGACTGCAAGCACACAGCCGTCTTGGCATGGGGCTGTCAATGTGGACACCTGTCAATGTTTCGGGAGCTGTGATCCGTACAGTGCTGTACATAGGGTGCAGTGCTGACACCTACTACTGTCTCATTTCCCCTCGTGCCACAGGTCCCACTTGTATTGGCCGCTCAGCCCGTGCCCACATCGTCGTCGTCGTGTGCCATACTCATCCAGCCTCGGAAGCAGTTCCATGCTCAGCAGACACTCATGTCGCCGTGGCGTTGCCGCTTGACGAATATGCAGTCAGTCCCCATCAGCACGCCCCGCAAGTCATTGGGGCCTAGATCCCCATGTGCATGACCATGGCAGTGGTATGTCTCACTTGCCATTGCCATTGTTGGGAGACCTGTGTAAGTGTATTGTGGCCGTGCCGTCCCAGCTTGACAGCTGGGCTGTGGCACATGTGCTTGCTCAGTCATGTCAGTGATGTGTATGCGAAATTGCTATGTGTCGTGTTGCTTTGACATGTGTCCTCTGCCATTTTCCCCAGGCGGAGACCGAACATTGACCGCCCATACCAATTGCTGGCGGACATGGACGATACAGAGGTTATCAGGAAGTTTCGGCTGGACAGGCCAACCCTGCATCGACTGTGTGCCATGTTAGAGCCCCATCTCCGTCCCCGCAGGGTGTATCCGACTGCTGTCACCCCCACGGCTAAGGTGATGGCCGCCATGCATTTCTTCGCCACTGGGTCATTCCAGCACACAGTGGGCAGTGGAGGTGGGATGTCCCAGCCCATGTTCAGCAAGGTGCTGAGGGATGTACTGGCAGCCATGATGCTTTACCGGAACAGGTACATCCGCTTCCCCAGGGCTCGTGAATTGGCGGCAGTGAAGGGTGCATTCTATGCCCTTGGCAGAATCCCACACGTCGTGGGAGCCATTGACTGCACACATGTTGGCCTTGTCCCACCACAGGCCACTGAGCACCTGTACCGCAACAGGAAGCACACGCACTCCCTGAATGTGCAAGTGGTGTGCCTTGCGGACATGGTGATCACCCACGTGTGTGCCAAGTTTCCAGGCTCGGCCCATGACGCACACATAATGCGCAACAGCATCTTGCCACGACTGATGGCCAATCTGCAACAGGATCGTGGCTGTATTGTCGGTGAGTATGTGGAGTGGTGTAGCGTGCTTGTTGTGCGATGCTGTCCCCTGTCCAGTTGGAATAGCAACGGTTCTCTGTGTCCCTCACACCCAGGTGACTCTGCGTATCCGAATGGGGCATGGCTGCTCAGTCCATTGAGGAATCCTCGCACCCCAGCAGACGATCGATACAATGAGGCACATGGGAGGACCAGACGTGTGGTCGAGCGTACCTTTGGCCTCCTCAAGTCCAGGTTCAGGTGCCTGGACCGCACCGAGGGTGCACTGGCGTACTCCCCACAGAAGGTGTGCCAGATAGTGGTGGCGTGCTGCATGCTGCACAATCTGGCCATTCGGAAGCAGATCCCCCTCATTGTGGATGACGGAGATCAACCAGGGCCCCAGCCCGCAGACCAGGACAGCTCGAGTGAGGAGGACAGCGGAGAGGAGGAAGCTGGGAATGTGCGGCAGCAGCTCATCGCCCGCTACTTCACTTGACGGTGAGTGTCCATGTACGACGGCTGATGTGGCTGTATCTGTGCAGGTGTGTGTGTGCTGTGTCAGGGTGGCCGTTTGTTCACTACGTGCTGTGTGTCAACGCTCCATGGCCAGGGTAGTATGCCACTGTCGGTGACTGTGGCATTGTGCCCTATTGCTCTGTGCGATGTGTGTACATTGCTTGTAGTTGTTGACATGTACTGTGTGATGGGTGTGTGACACACTCATTGAATGTGCTCCTGTTCTGTCTCCCACCCCTAGGTCCCTACAGGCCGTCCGGATTCCATTGCCATGCCACGCATCAGGTGCCTTTCCGCCCAAGGTGGCCGTTGTATTCCGTACAAATAAAACACAGGGCACAAACAGCAGTTAGTGAAAAAGGTGCATTTATTACAAACTGTGACATGTGATTGTGCGTAAGGTGATGACAAAAGTGGTGCGTGCAGTGTCAATGAGCTGTCGGTCATGGCTGCGTGAAGCTCAGGGTGTACCCACTGGTTCTATGTCCATGGTCCAACACACACATGCCATCCAGCTGGCTGTGTGGAGTGGGATCGTAGAGCAAGTCAATGCAGTGGCTGGTCAAGGCAGGCTGGCGGAAGGCTGGCTGGCTGCCTCACTTGCGACTGGTGCGTGCGAAGTCCTCCCGGGAGACCTGTTTCCTCTTCGGACGGCCCCTTCCACGTTTGGGAGGGGGTGTGTGGTGGCGACCTGCTGGTGGTGGGTGAGGTGTGCTCACTGGCTGTGGTCGCAGGGGATGTGGACACTGCTGCCCGACCCTGCGCCCTAGCAGGTGGTGGCGGAGGTGGTGTTGCTGGCCTTGCCTGTGACCCCACCGCCACCACCAGCTGGCCCATGAGGTCCACGAGTTGGTCCATACGGGACACGAATTGGCCCATATGGGCGTCCATGGACCTCAGCACCCCCAGCACCTCCCGCGTGTCTGTGGCAGACCTGACCCATTGTTCTTGGGCCTCCTCATAGGCCCCAAGGACTCTGGCCATTTGAGGCAGGGCATGGCTCCCAGGGGAGGCTGGCGTTTCCCTGACCCTGCTCCTCCTACCAGTCCTGCTGCCACCGGCCTGCCCACTAGCCACATTGCATACCGCGGTCCTCGCTGTGGCTCCCAGGGTGGATCCAGTCGGCCGGGCCACCACCTGCGCTGGGGCTGGTGCCAGCGAAGACGTGGTGGTGGTGGTGGCGGTGGTGGTCGGTGCGGCGATGGTGGCGGTTGCGGCAGTGGTAGTGGCCGCAATGACCGTGGGTGTGGCCGCAATGACCGTGGGAGTGGCCGCAACGACAGTGGCAGCAGGGGGCTGGGACTGTTCAGCAGCCCTGGATGATGGGTTGGTGGGTAGGAGGGGTCCTGGGGAGCGGCTGGGCCCTGCCCCACCAGATGGGCCTGCTTGATGGTCCGTGTCCGAAGAGGAGGTCAGATCCTCCAGATCCGTGTGTCCTCGTTGGGGGCTTGTGGGCTGGCTGTGCTGGCTGCTGTCTCCATCCCCAGCATCCGTGAGTTCGTCACCTGTGGTGAGAATGGGATTTGTCATTGTGTTGCACCTGGCACAGTATGTATTTGTCGTCTGACATTGGCAGTTCGTGCAATCTCGTACATGGGTTTCCCGGAGGCGAGTGTGTGGCTGTGGCATCTGTAGTTGCGTGTGCTAGGCAATGGGACTGTGTGCTGTGCACATGTGGCATGGGACGGATTGGCCATGCCGATGGGTGTGTTGCTGTGCCCCTACTCATTGTGACTCTGGTGTATGCGGGCTCCTGGCCCATCCTGGGTCTGGTTTGTACTTTGCTTTTGGGGTTCATATGGAACGCTTAGGAACGCATATGGCAACATGGGGGCCATGCCCCAGATTCACATTTGGGAGGGGATATGCTTTTGGGGTACATGCTGTAAGCCATGGGTGCCGAACGTGACATGTGTTGTGGCAGCATGACAGTGCATGGTTTGAGGTGTGTGCATGCTTGACATGGCCTGCATATTTGCTGTCTGGTGTGATTACTGGGCATGGCATTGGACGCATCGTTATGAGTGAGTGTTGGTTGTGTGCCAGCCAACGTATTGCAGTTGTCCCATCTCCTTGGTGTGCGTGCTGCCCTGTGCCATGTGCATCACTGCAGTGCTCGGGGGGGTGTGTCCCATGTTGTGTGTTGTTGCTCACAGTGTGTCGTGCGCTTCATTGACTTCTGGCACATGGTTGGTCATGGGCATGTGTCTTAGCGTGACTGCTGTATGTGTGGCAGCTGTGCGGATGACATGCCTTTCATGAGACTGGGGCTGACGGATGGGATGGATGGTATGTTGTATGTGCATGGTGTGTCTGTGTGTTTGATGGGTTCAGTGGTGTTCGTGTGCATTTCTGTTGTTCCGCTCTGTTGCGTCTAGTGTTGTTTGTCTTACATAGGCGTAGTTGTGGGGTGTGTGGTTGACAGGCAGTAGGGGCTACATGAACTGGACTTCAATGGTGTTTCGGTTGTGTGTGATGGGTTGCACAGTGGCTGCCGTGTGGTACTATGTTCAGTGTGGCTTGTGCATGCAGACGTGGCTCCTTGGGTGTTGCTGTGTTTGTGATGGGTCATGTGGGGTGTGAGTCTGTGGTTCATGTCCGTGTGCACATTGTTCACTTGTTCGTGACGGTGGGCGGTGCTGCGTGTTCGTCTGCTACGTGACATGTCCCATGTGTTGGTCGTGTTACGGCCCTCATGCCTCCAGTGATCCAGCCCTGTCCAGTTTCCCACCTGCAAGTTGTTCGGGCGTGCACTGTACTGGATGCCACATGGTTCTAAGCGGGGGTGCTCCATGTTGCAGGTCTGTGGGGGTGGGGGGTGTTGTGGGTCGTAGTGGTGGCTGGACACCCACTGACACCGATTGCTGTGGACCGTGATGTCTACCTTTCGGCTGTCGTTGTGCACTGCGGTGGCTGACACGTGGCTGTGGGGTGTGGGGGATGCTCCTCCTTGCTGTACTGTGGGACTAGGGGCCTGGTGTGTTTTGTACTTGGGCTGTCCACCCTCCCACCCACTGCACTTTGTGTTCCTGCCACTTAACTGTTACTTGTCGGTTAGTGCAGCTATGGCGGACACATGGGTGTGGTGGGTGCTCGTTGTGGCGCTTCTGGCATATTTGGGGACCTGTTGGTGGTTACGTGGCTGGCTGAGTGTACACATGTCCCCACGCATCTTACAGTTGTTCTGTTTGGGCTGTGTGTGGTGGTGTCTGTTGCATGTGTGTGTGATGTGTTGTGTATTGTGTGCTGGACATGGGGGTGTTTGTCCCTGGGAGCTGTGGCATGGTGGTAGTGCATGTGAGTACATAGCGGTGTGCTGGTATACATTAGTTTGTACTTACCAGCCTCCACTCCCCCTGCTAATCCGGCGAGGATCTCGGGATGGATGATGACTCGCACCTTCTCCTCCCACGCTTTGAAGGTCTTGAAGAGCGCGGGATTCCCTCCGCCAGTGACTGCAGCCAGCTCTCTGTTTTTGCCCTCCTTCTTCTTGACCAGGCTCTTGACGTCATTCCACCGTTTGTTTATTTCGACTCTGTTCCTGGGCAGGGTCCCGACTGCATTGACCTGGTCTACGATCCGGTTCCACATTCTGTTTCTGGTGGCTAGTGGTGTGTGCTGGACCATGTTCCCATAGATTTGTGGGTGCACCTTGATGATCTCGTCGACCATGACCGTCAGCTCCATGGGCGTGAACTTGGGCATTCTTTGTGGTGCCATGGTGTTTGTGGTGCTGGTGCGGTGTGTGTTGTGTAATGTGCAGGGGGTTTGTGGTGCCGGTGTTTGGTGATGGTGGTGGTTGTGATGTGTGCGTTTCTGTGGTGTGCTGCTGTCCTTGCTGTGTCACTGTGTCCTCTCCTCTCCTCTCTGGTTTGCAATGTTGCAAGGGGTTGTGGTCTGTGGGAGTTCTGCTTTTGTACTTACCTATGTGGGTGTGTCCTCATGGTCTGTTGTTTTCAGGTGTGTTGTGTCTGGTGTTCTGGCCTTTGTAGTTTTTGTTTGTCCGGGGGTGTTTTCGGGATGTGTACTGTGCTTGTGTATTTGTGCGTGCCTTGCTGTGTGGACTTATTGGCCATGTTGTGTGCTATTGGTTTTGTGAGCGGATGGTTTCTGTGCAGGGACGTGGGCGCCATGGTTTCTGCCGTGTCGATTGGCATCGGCGTTGTTTGCGCTGGCGGGCGGTATATTTGTGGTTTTCCCGCGCTCATGGCGGTGCGATCGTAATTTCACGTGCGGTGTGTCGGCCGTGAGGGCGGGCGGTTTTGTGTTGTCGGGCGTGTTTCCGTCCGTGGCGGGCGGTTTGACTCCGACTCGGACGATGGCGGGCGGTATTTAGTGTGATTTTTCCGCCGATGGCGGTTTCGGTTTGTGTTATCGTAATGGCGTGGTCGGTGTTCAGATGGTGTATGCGGGCGGTATTTTGCCGATTCCATGCCTGGCGGATTTATTTACGCCGGGTATCGTAATGGGCCCCATAGATATTAATTAATAAAAAAAAAAAAAATTATTATAATTACATTACTTCACACCCTATTCCCCTATAAACCCACAACCCACTCCTAAAAAAATAACACAATTTAATTAATTAATGAACTAATCAATTAATAAAATGTAATAACCAATTAATATTTAATTAATAAAAAAATAATTATAAATAATAAGCAATAACAATTATTGATTACTTTATTAAAATTAAATTACTTCCCACTCTATTCCCCTATAAACCCACAACCCGCTACAGAACTAAAATACGCAAAATTTAATTTACATAAGATAAATAACTTCTAAAAATTTCACAAATACATTAAAAAAAACAGATATATTTATACAAAAAACATTAGATCACATACTATTAACATACATATTAAAATACAGAACACTAATATAAATATCGATATTATTAACAACGATATTATGACAAACGATATTACTGACTTCGATATTAAAAAAACAATATTTCTTACCTTCATGTCGATATTCTGGTCACCGATATTCTTGTTGTCGATATTCTGTCCCTTCGATATTTCCAACTCGATATTTTTGTACTTCGAAAATAAAAACTCGATATTATGTCTGTTTACCAGAAATAATTGCCTGATACTCAAATTTTGAGTGTTAAAATGGTTAATCATTTCACCCCCCTGCACGTCGAACAAACAATACAAAAAGGACGTAAGATGGGATTTCAGCAGCGTGGCAAGTGTAGTCCCCTGATCTTTCAGATGCCACACGAGCCTAAGACCACCTTGGGTATGCTGATTTATAGAGATTGATACCTCAGGAAGGGTCGTTTTGTATACAGGGAAGTACCCTTCTAAATATAAAGCATTGTAATCACCCATTCCTTTGCTAGGATTACACCATGCAAAATCCATGTTGAAGAGTTATGTGTTGCAAAAATGTAGTCTAGAACTAAGGCCTGTCCATGCCCTGTAAAAGAGGGCAGCGTCGTACCATCTACACAAAGCAACACTACTAAGTTAACAAGATTGTGTTCAGCAAGATACCTCTCCAGCTCCTCCCCTCTATGATTGGGTCTCCTCCAATGAGGTGGCAAAAGTTCCAGGGTGTGCATCTTTTACTAAATCTTCAGTTTTGCGTTAAAATCCCCAAGGAGGAAATAATTAGGTTGTATCAATTTACTAGGTCCTATTGGCTTTAGATCAGCTAAAAAGACAAATAGATGTTTAAAATGACTACACACAAGGTTTAGCAAATCATTATAGTAAAAAAATAATTAAATAAAAATAAAAACTGCTGAGTTCATTCTTGATAAGCAAGGCCATGAAAGCCGAATTTCCAGTGTCCAAGACTGAGACTTTCAGATTATTATTAATCCAGACAAAAAGAACACCCTTGGATCTGCCATGTGAAGAAATGGTAGCCTGGCATTAATAGCATGCAAAGCCAGTGCAGGAAGGATCAATGTTTTCCCAAGTTTCCGGTAAAACAACAAAGTCATATCTTGCAAATAGATTTAACCAAGCTGGATTATTAACCTTGTCCTTTAATCCAGCAATATTCCAGCTCAGCAATTAAAACGAACCCCCCCAAACTTGCGCACTGGGGCTCCTTCGAGGGTAATCTTTCATCCGAAGAGTTAACAGTACTGTGGTGTGTGCGCAACAGGATATGCTCACCAGCATGGGCACCTTCTGAGAGTCAATCTACATCTGAAAGAACATAAAAACTATTCAAAAGGGATATAGGGGCCAGATCCCTCAAACAGAGATGGGGGTTGGGTACCAACACTGTTGATGACACTACATTTGAATCTCTCAAAGGTCCACCCTAGGCACCCACATTTTTATTTGTAAACATGTTGACCAGCTGGTGATGTTGCAATTGCTGGGACAAGGTGGAGGGTCTGTAAAAGAAGCCTAGGAGTGCAATAGTGATGTTGCTCTCCACTGCCCCATTACTTAAAGGTCCAAACAGGAGGCTCTTGTCTAGGGCAGGAGACTTGAAATTTATGATAACTCAAACCCCCCAAAACAAGGGGACCAGGTCCGATCCACTCAACCCTTTGTATCATCAGAATGTCCTTTGCATCCTTTGTACGGGTAAAAGGAAACCCTCTGTCAGTCTAGAACTATATTGCTAAGCTCTTTGCTAGTCTTTGCCTGTTCTCCGATGAGAATGGCCACATAAGGGCATGCAGCTGGAGGAAGATTAATTATAGGCTGGGTCAAGTGCGGCTCACAGAGGGATGGCCTCTCCAGGCGCTGATTTGATGATGGTCCCACTCTTTTCACTTGTTAAATAGCCAATTTAGGAAGAGGAAGGCCCAACCCAGATGGAGTATTACCTCCAGATACAGGAACTATGGTGGTAACGTTAGACTGGCCCGGATAAGGCTCGTCAGACACTCTTGCAGGATCTAAAGTTGAAGAACGGCGTGGAAGAGGGAGAGTAGAAGATTTATCCAAGTTGATACCAGACCTAACCGGTCCCACTTGGCCATGTTGCCTGGATAATGTCTCAATTAGCCGTTCCATAAGAGTGAACCCCTTCATAAGAGGAGAAAGTTCAGCACAACAAAGTTCCTTGAATTTGCCACAGCAAATTCTCATGAAACGATCCACGCTAAGTTGATCCAGTAATATAGTCCCTGAGGCCCCTACCGAAGGTGTGGTGAGAGGGGGGGGCCGGAGCGGCAGAAGAAACTATCCGTGCAAGCAAGGTTTTGGTTGTCTGGGTTGCCTGAGTTGTCTTATTTGGTAAGGCTTTGTGTCTGCTACATGAACCTCGCTTTGGTTTTGTAGAAACAAGAGGAGACGGTTCACGCATCAGACAGGTCTTAGTGATGGATACACCATTAGTACCCGTGGTGTCAATGCTCTCCCTGGAGGAATTTTGAGGAGGACTAGGTGACAAACCCATTCCGAAGGTGGAATCCACAAACTGCTCATGATTGAGAACTGGTGCCGCCGTGCCCATACTCAACGAGAGCCTCCTCTCTGTGAGGGTGATTTCAGTATTAATGACCCCCATGGCCCCAACCCGCATGCAATCATATAGGTGTCTTTCATTGAGGGTGTAAGAACTGAGCTTCCCCCAGTAGGTTTGTTCTTCCCCTTGATAGCTAATAAATGTGCGCCGTTGGATGAGCAAGACAGAGCAACCGGCTACTGGCTAGACCGATTTGACTGAAAGTGAGCCAGGGATAAAGGGGGACTAACAGAGCAAACACAAAGTACCTTAATTGCGAGGCCTGGGACGGGGACCCAGCTCAGCTTCCTCCGGGCTTTGATGGATGTGGACAGACCTGCTCTTGGCCCGGGCCTTGCCTGGGCCCATCCCGCGCTGTGCCAGCACCCATGTGCTTTATAGTGCTCATCATAGAAGTCCACGCCTTCTCAGGCAACGGCAGCATTGTGTGCAATGTAGTGCAGGCCAAAGTGCGTTCTTGGTAATTCATTTTTAATATGCCACGGCCTATGGGGATTTAGATAAGTGTTCCGGCCTAGCACAATGCCAGCCTGTTCATCGTGAATTAAATCAGGTAATTCTGGCAGTAAGCGTCCTGCAAGTAGTTTGGGTAAAATTGTGTAGTCAATGTTCAAAATAGAGAGCTGGCGAAATGACGCTAGATTTATTGGGTCTTTATGAGGCTTCAGCAAATTGGAGATGAGTGCGGCATCAGAGTCAGAGGGAGCAGGCCCTTAGAGAAAATGTCTTTGCATAATATTAGTAATTGTGGTGCCAAACTGTGTATAAAATTCTGCCAGAAGTCCATCCATACCTGGGGCCTTCCTGCGAGGTAAGTCCTTCAGGATCAACAGAATTTCTCGTGATTTAATGGGCATGTATTCGTTCCTCTGTCATTCCATGTAATCAGGTTGTAGGAGTCAGCAAATGGAAAATGTAAGAGGGCTGTGGTTGGGTCCCTACTGATGTGTTGGGGATGGACTCAATGTGAACAAAATGCAGTAAGGTGCGCCCCTGAGGGTCTGCTTCAAAATAATTATTACTCAGAAGAAAGCAGACCTGTAATGGAATACAATGTACATTCATAGTACAGAATATATCCCATCCAACCAAGAAAAACAGAAGATCCAACACAAACATACCAACAAAACCAAGGACAGGAAGGGGAAATCAAGACAAAACCAAGACCGCGTCCTAGCCATACGTGCCAAAGGAACAAGGAGGGTGCTGTAGCTATAGAAGAGTAGGGCCCTTGACCTCACCAATACTATAGGACCAATATTGAGTGTTGGCAGATCCATTACATGGTTAGGATCAAAGCACAGTGGGCTGGTTGAACCCCATGCGCAGCGACCCAGGCAAGAGAGGGACCTAAAGGCCCACAAGTATGACATCCAAAGATGCGTTGCGGAGGCCATGCCGTAGGTTTTGGGAAAAGTAAGACACATAAAATGGGGGGTGACCCCAAGTCGGCTATTGATTGTACTGTAAAGGATGGCAATGAGAGGGTGTCGGAACTGAGCCCCTCTGAAAGGGGATCATCTCCCGAAATGGTGCAGTAAGAGGAATGCAAGCGTGGCAGTGTCGATAGTCTTTGCAAGGAGGCCATGTCTGCGACCGCGTGCCACTGCTCCCTCCAGGTTTGTGCCAGGGGTGGCTCCTCCACCAGGGCGGAGGAGCATCGCCCCACTGCTTTCTCGCAGTGCAAGAAGCAGAAACATAAAATGGTAATAACTTCCCGTTATTACCATTTTATGTTTAGTTGCGGGCAGGCGGGTGGGTGGGGCTGCTCTGCGAGCAGGGGAGGAGTGGTGTGCCCACTCCTGAGGGCGCAATGACTATTTGGTCAGCCCTCTGGGCCCACCCAAACCAGTCATGCGCACTCTGCCCTTTCTCCATGCAGGCTGCAATGCAGCCTGCATGGAGAACATGGCCTCCCCGTAAGCCCCTGGCTGGGCACCGCTCCCCACCAATCACAACGCTGCCATTGCACCATTGTGATTGGCTTAGGGGAGGGGAGGGAGGCTGCCTGCTTTCTGTTCCTGCCGGAGGCAGGAGAGCAGCAGCAGGAGCCGAGAAGACACGGGACCCGGCTAGCGGAAAGGTGCGTTTTTAAAAATTATTTATTATTAAATTAAAACTCCCCCCTCCCGACCCACCTCTCCCCGCGCGACCCCCCACCCGCGAGCCATGCCGGCCGCGACTGGTCTGTGCTAATAATTCCATTCTTAGCTTTCGAACCATGGTTGATATTCAATCCAGTTTAGGAGCGGCAGGGGAGGGAGACTAAGAGCACTTTGGCACCTGCTTAAATAAAAAGCTTCCACCCATTCCCATGCAGTCTCCAGTTAAGTGACAAAATGGGTACATTGGCCCTCGGAGATGTGTAGTTCGGCAGGGAACATTAGAGTGTATTTAAGTCCCTATTCCCATAATTTCTTCTTCACCTGAGTGAATGGCTATTGGATGGCTATTGTATCATCTGGAGAAAACATCACTTTTGCTTTGTCAAAAGGGACAGTACCCTTTTCACGGTCTGCTGCTAGGATCACATCAAGGTTGTGATAATTCAAGAGTCGCACAACAATAGGTCGGAGTGCTCCCCCGGGTGGGTGGCACTGAGCAGGAATCCTATGTGCCCATTCAAGTGTAAAATGTGGGGACAGCACAAAGGTTGCAATATCATGTTGTGTTCAGCATTCTAGAAATGCGGCTGGGTCGTTCACCTGCGCCCCTTCCAGTAGGCCTATGAACCTCACGTTGTTGCGGCGAGAGCGTCCCTCCGCATCATCCAGCTTAGCTTACCCTCTGCCAGTTACAGCTGTTCCAGAATTGATTGTGTCTGCTCTGCATGTGTTGAATAGAAGGCCGCAATACTTCTACAGCTTGGGTATTCACATCTACTCTCTCTGAGAGTTTCTGCTGATTTTCTATGAGGATCGCCATATTGTTGGAAAAAGAATCTAACTTGACTTCTCTGGATTCCACAATGGCTGCCAAAATCCTGTCCACTTTATCAGAGGGGGACACTGTGCTCAGAAAGGGGCCGGCCCCCTGGTGGGGCCCGTATTAGTCACCATGTGATCCTCCTGTGGTGGGTCAAGTAGTGACCGAGGGCATGATCTCAGTGGTCAAGGGTCAGGCGGCGAAGCTGCTTGTCGCTTGCACCAACTGCCTTGTTTGCCCATAGGAGGCGGGGCCGCTGGGCGCAGGTCAGTGCGATCTGCAATATGAACCGAGCCATGAACTCAGTGTTTGGCGACCCGGTGGTCAAAGGTCCTGAGACCCGCCTCACCCATGTAAGATACAAGCAGCTGGTTGTGGGGGCACAAGCATTTCCGGTCGCGGAAAATAAAGCAGACAATAGCGCTAGCCCTTCCCGGGCCCTGGTATCCATGTTAGCTGGGGGGGGCTCTGTTGCGGCGCCTGTCCAGAGTCCCCATCTGCCACCTCCCAAGGGGGGCATAGCGCTAGGCCACCAGCACTGCACAGACCCTCCGGCCACCACTCGGGAGCCTGTGCCCAACTCCGAGGCCAGCCGAAGGCCCAGGCCGTGCCACAGGCCCTGCGCACCCGAAGCCCTGATCGACCAACTCCACCACTCCTGGTCATCCCAGAGAAGGCTTTCCCCTCAACTCACTATCTTCCGGGCCGACCACAGACAGGCTAATGCTGGTGTTGTGGTTCCAGTGCAGTCCTGCAGGCTGTGTGGCCTTTCACTATGCCGCAGTCTTCCACTGGAATGCGGCCTCCACACGAATGACTGGTCAGAGGTGATACTCCCCAGGAGGAGCCACCCGGTTCCACAGTGTAGGGAAGGGGATGGTGTGGATCTCCACTACCCGGTTCCACAGTGTAGGGAAGGGGATGGTGTGGATCTCCACTACCCGGTTCCACAGTGTAGGGAAGGGGATGGTGCGGATCTCCACTCTGCGAGGATTCAGACTGAAGGTGGTGGGGTCGAGGAGCCTTTCTATCCTCCATCCACCATGTTCGGTGGTTTATCCACGCCCCCCTTCTCTCATGTGTATAATACTTCACTCATGGGTTGACAATTTCTATGGTATGGAACTGGCTACAAGAGCAACCCTTAAACCCATGGGAACCTGCGTATACAACAGTTTTATTCTACTACGGTTCTCATAGGTATCATATAAAAATTTTAAATACAATGAAAAGAGGACAAAAAGAAGTCTTAAAGATCTTTAGCAAAAATGACTGCACATGCCAGGCCCAAATGAGTTCTGGCGCACGTGCTTAACACAAATAAAACAAAATTGCAACGGACACCACTGTAAGAGAAAAAAATATTTATAAATGCTTTTATATGCAGAAGTGCAATCATAACCATCCAGTCATGAGGACTGGACTGTACCCAGTACACCCAATTACAAGTATTGTCATTGGAAGAACAAGTAATGAGTACAGCGTGCGTGATGTGTCCCCAGTATCAAAGCACAAACGCAATACTAAACCTTACAGTAAATAGTAAACAACAAGGCTTTGCTAAGTAAAAGACAACTACTGAAAAATTATTGTATGTCTTGTAGAGTGAATTGACACAGTCAAAGGTTTGTTTGTTACGCTGATCTGTCGACGGATTTTCGACCCTAGAAGGGAGGAGGGGGTCTCATCAGGACTATGAATGCAGGTACATCCTGAATGGTAATAGATGTGGCATGCAGGAGTGAGCATGCACACCAAAAAATCAAATCAGAACACCTTACTCTCTGCAAGGCAAGAGCGAGACTGCTTCCAGCAACCTTTGGGGATATGGGCGGAGCGTCAGCGGGTCGCTGTACGTTCAGGAGGCATACTGCAGTGATACAAAATGCAGGGGAATGATGCTAGTCCATCTTCCCAGCGACACGGCTCATGACTGGATGGTTGTGATTGGACTACTGCATATATCAGCTTTTAGAAATATTATTTTTTCTTACAGTGGTGTCTCTTGTAATTTTCTTTTATTTGTGTTGCATTAGTGCCAAAAACTCATTGGAATGTGCTGTCATTGTTTCTAAACATCTTTGAGACTTCTTTTTGTCCACTTTTCATTGTATTATTATTTTACATATAATTTCTAAGGTACAGCACATGATTCCTCCATCTTTCTGTGGTTAATAATTGCAGCACAATTTCTATCTGATGACCATGAAAATGTGGATGCATGATGAATAGCTGCAAAGCAATAAATGCATGAATATCCTTTTGATACACTTCAAGTAAAATTCACTTGCAGCATAAGTGCATACACTTCTGAATGTATGAATAATGTGACGAGTTCTACATTGCATTTGTAACACTCATATGGTGAGGTAGGTATTTCTTTCTATCCTCCCACTTTATATATGGTGATTCGCTTCCATTAGGTCCTCACTGTACCTCAGTCAAGGTACAGCCAAAAGCACACCCTAACAAATGCATCACTGGAACGGGGTGTTCTAAAGTCGTCCTTCTTATGCTTGCATCACACTAGAAGTGTGTTCTTCTACTCTCCAAAGAAGAGAGAGCACATTATATCAGCCTATAGCATTCACACTGCATCAGGCCATGTACATTGAGATCAACCTTGGACAATGTTCTAACCAAGGACCCCAAGCTGTGGCATGACAAATGCAGCTGGGAGTGGATGTGGCAAGCTGTCTCGTTGTGTTTTATTCTCCGAAGTGTACAATTTGCCAAACCCATTTGTCACATGAGTGTCAATAATGTATAATGGTTCATAATCATTGGTCAGTAATGATACCCTGAGACATCTATCTCAGCACACATTGGTATCCCTTTACAGGAATTCTCGCCAGCAATACCGTTTCTTCCTCTCAGAGAGAGCAACTAGAGAGCAATGAATATACCCACATGAGGACATTAAACATGGGAGCAAACACAACCTGACAACATTCTATCATGTACGTTTACAGGTTACAATGTATCATGTCAGACCCTCCTGGACTCTGGTGCAGAGGAAGTTGTTAGTATGACTAGAGCACACATGCTATGAGGAACGCTCTGTTCAGTTGGAAAGTGTGGTGGCACCTTGTGACGCAACAACATCACCTTACACATTACCCATCTCTTTAGTTCCTCCTCCACCCTCTTCTCCTGACTAGCAAGCATCCATCATTTTCCTTTGGTATCTTCTAGCATTCTTCCAACTTTAAGGCATTTCAGATGCTCGGCCAGTAGGTCTGTGCTGGACAGAAGGCTTTCCTGATGTCCGATGCCTAGCTGAGCAACACCCTCTGGGATTGTTCAATGTCGAAAGGGGTGAATGTTCCAGGTGAGACTGTACTTTTGTAATGGGGATAATAAGTTTGCTCAAAGATGTCCTTTGTTAATAGGAGACCCCCTAACCCATTGAGTGAAGTGCATGCTTTAGAGTAAGGATAGAGCTGAGATGTTGCTTGAATATACGTTTTATTCCAATAAAGTAGGTCCGTGGCATTTTAATTTTATTGTGCAAGTTTCTTTATTTCTTGCTATAAAAACCTGTGATTGAGAGTTGTTCTTGAGTTCAGAATCACTTAT
The DNA here is from genome assembly GCA_963921515.1 of Calotriton arnoldi. Taxonomy (NCBI): domain Eukaryota; kingdom Metazoa; phylum Chordata; class Amphibia; order Caudata; family Salamandridae; genus Calotriton; species Calotriton arnoldi. The sequence goes on from CAWUFW010009350.1 coordinate 633,023, forward strand.
GTTTTTTGAACACAGGCTGATATGAACAAATCTTGAGTATCCAGGTAACAAGTTAAGTGAAGACAGCCAGCATGTGTTTTGCCCACTCACGGAGCGCTGGCATGGGGCTTTCTCAAGGCAAGATCCGGCACCCAGGAAGTCTCGACTGGTTGCATATATGTGCTGTTGTGTGTGGGACAGTGAAAAGCGTGTCAGGTACTGTGTTGGGCACCAGCTCGATGCGTAAATATCTACTTGGTCTAAGAGTGCCAAGCGGTTCATGTGAGGTCCGCACATGAACCGGCATGCGCGCCGTGAGGGGGCGAAACACGTGGTAACTGTCCAATTAACTTTTTACCTGGATCCTGAGGATTTGCTCATATCAATCTGTGTTAAAAAAAATAAGCGATTCTGAACTCAAGAACCACTCTCAAGCACAGGTTTTTATCGCAGAAAATAAAGAAACTTGCACAATGTTTATTCAAGCAACATCTCAGCTCTTTCCTTACTCCAACGCATGCACCACCTGGAATTGCTTTGCTGGGCTTCAGGAACTGCTTCCTTATCACCACAAACAAATGTCTTGCTCCCTGTTCTCATAGAATGCTATTCTTTCCTCAGAAAGACAATCTCATCTCCTAGTCCTTTCCTGTCCCATCACCCAACACCCTTTCCTTCCCTAACGTGAGGCGCCAGGACTCATTTTCCCTAACATCACACTTACCACACTAGACATGGAGGTGATAACCGTCTGTGTTAAATATACCAGGAATGAGAAACCCCAGATGACCTCCTCGCAGGAACATGTGTTTAATTTTGAAACTGTAGACACTTCATTTTCTGCACTTCCCTATTTTATTTATTTATTTTATTTATAAAGTTTTATATAGCGCGGACTAGACCCGTTGAGGGTATCAGAGCGCTTTACAAAAGTTACATCAAAAGAAAAGTTGAGCACTGGTCACATAGAAATGAGTAGCTAACATGAGATTGTATATGTTGTAGGTTCTTGTTGAAGGTCAGGAGTGTGTTAGTCATTCTCGCTTAGAGTTCATCACGAATCCTGGTAGGTGAGCAGCTTCTGGTTGGTATCAACTCGCAACAGGGCTGGCATCAGGAGAGACTTTTATTCATTAGAAGTAGTTTGACTTCTTTTTTAAAGGAGGTGGTGGAGGGGTTCATTCTGATTGCCAGGAGCAGGGCGTTGGAATAATCTTTGTGTATTTTTGCATTGTTATGGGCTAATCATTTATCCCCTCATTACTTCTCTGATGTTTTGCTGTCTAACTTTAATTCTGCGAAACCTCTTCATAATTCATTCATTAAACACTAAGGCCATCGTTCTAACTGGGATTAGTGGCGCAGTCCCTGCACAAAATTCACCAGGTAAATCCTACCTGTATTTGATGAAAAATACCCCAAATTTCAGTTTTTGCAGCCCATAACGTCGGAAAACATGCACTAAAACCATGCTACCAACGTTACCACTATCCCAAGTTGTGTCACTGAGAATGGGGCGGTAATACTGCACTTTGCAGTATCACCATTTACTTGCACTTGCAATGAGGCCATTTTTTCACGTCTTTAGTTCATTTTGTTATGTCAGCGTACAGTGAACAATCAACATTTACTGCATCAGCCTGGGACACAGCCTAGCCAGTACTGACAGTCAGATATACATTGCAAACTACATCCCACAGCCCAACCTTCTACTCCTCCAATAGTGCCGAAGTGTAGCAGCCTGTGCACCCACCATAGGCCATATTCTAATTGGGAGTGGGAAGATGCTACTAGACATAACAAACACAACTGAACTGTGACACAGCTCAGTCAGAGGAAGCAACATCTTAATGAAAAGTGAATCAGTATTCATCAACATTTATACCTGAGAGAGGGCTGGGGGGTGTGTGTGTGTGGGAGGGCACTACACAGAGATTATACATCAGAGCCATTTAGGGTTGGCATCCCCCCTTCTTTCTGGGGAATCCCGATCTTCAGGGTCATCCAATTTGTCCACATAAGTGTCCCAGAGCGTGGCAGCTCCGGCTCCTCCCACCAATGCATGTCTCGTGACATAGCGTCAGCCTCCACTACTGCCCACTTGTGCACCGCTCGGATCCAGCCCAGTTCCGGAGGAGGCGTGGTTGCCTTCCAGGCCATCGCAATCTGATGCTTAAAGAGTACCATGGCTAAGTCCACAAATTTCATAAGGCACCTCGTTTTCTTTGACCTCTTTGCAATCCCTAGGAGGCATAGCAAGGGGTTGGAGGCTAACTGGATGTCGATCACCTCCGACATCACCTCCATCTCTCGTCCCCATACCCGCGCCAGCTCTGGGCATACCCATACCATGTGGATAAATGTCGCATCTGGGTGTTCACAGCGCAGGCACCTCGGGGATGAATTTGGGAATATCTTGTATACCCTGGATGCCATGAGATATGCCTGGTGCAGATAGTTGAATTGCGTGAACTTCGAGTGGGCATTACGGGAGACCTGCTTAACATATTCCAGTGCCATCTCCCACTGTTTAGCTGTGAGGTTGATGCCCAGACAGTTCTCCCACTTGAGTTTATCATGCTGTGATTGAGTTTTACCATTGGCTAACAGTGCGCCATATAGCATTGTGACCACTCGCCTTCCCATCTCCGTGAGTCAGGACACATAAGAGCCCTTCGTGTGTTACCAGCTTCCCGTGTCCCGTACCCCAGGTGTTCCGCACCACAAGCACATATGCGCCATGCAACAGAAAGAGGCCCGCCCCAAGGTCATTACAAGCTTTCAAATCCTGAAAGGGCCTAAGAACCCCCTCAGCATAGAGATCGTCCACCTGGCTGAGCCCTGCCTCTCGCCATGGAGCCGGGTCATGTACAGCCAGCAGAACCCTTATCTCCAGCACACTCCAAAGCAGAAGACATGGTGCATAGGGCACCTGACGCCACCGGGGCTGGATGTACCTGTTCCAACTAAGTTTGGCTGCCAGTGCCAGTCGACTTAGTCCTCTCAGGGGGCTGCTCCTGTTCATCAGCCAATCCAGTATCTCTGGCCCCTGGAGTCAGGATCGCCACACTCTCCAGCATCCTATTATTGGCCATCCATCGCATTGGCCACTGAAGTTGCTCACTTTGCCACTGGATTCAAGATAGCCTGGCTGATGACGGCTGTAAGCCAGAAACCGGTCCCAGGATGCTTGTTTCCGGTCCAGGGAAGACATGGCTTGGCAGTTCGGGCTGGACTGTTCCCATGAGGCACAGGGTCAGACTGATTTGCATATGGCCATGTCTGAACTGGGGTGGCGGAGTGAGCTAAAGAATGATGATGGATTAAACCCAGATCAGTTGACTGGGGGTGAGTGCTTGCAATGTTCAACACTCCGTCCATCATCCCCTTTGGTTTTCCACTGAAGTTGTGCCCCAGGATAGTCTCTCCAATGGCCTCCGCTCCATACCAGGTAGGACATCAGGCCCCTCAGTTCCCTAAAGAATAAACGAGTGGGCACCAATGGTAAGGCCGTGAAGAGGTAAAGAAATCGTGTTAATACTAACATCTTATCTATGGACGTTCGGCCCATGGGTGAAAGTTGTAGACGTGTCCAAAAGCCAGGGACTGCAGTGACGCCATCAATACTTTACCGAGATTTCCATCATGGAGATCCCTGTCTGAGTGGTATACTGCCTTTATCTCCTCTAACTGGAGGGGCTCCTCCAGCTCCTTCATCTGTAGCAGACTCAACTGAGGAAGGACGGCTGACGGCACATAAACCCGGACTTGGTCCCCGTCCGGCCCCGGGGAAGAGGAGCATACAGTAGTTCATAGTAGTCTGAAAAAACCAGATTGATTTCTGCTTGCATATTTACAGTGAGACCGCAGCATTGTGACTCACTCCTTTCACAGATTTGGGGGCTTCACACTTTAACAGCCAAGCCAGGATATGCCCAGGTTTGTCTCCCTCGGAGTGTTGCCTAGCAAAATTAGATCTGTAGTCGATGTTGCTAAGCCAGTGTGTCTCGTCCCTATATATGTTACATAGAGTCTTGAGGTGGGCCTGGGCCCCCATTTCTGTCACTGCCTCCCTCTCAGCCACCCACACCTGCTCCTCTAGTGTCTGCCGGCTGCGGAGTAGGAGCACTCTTATAACACCCTTATAACCACCTTCAGTACATCCCATTATGCCTCCTTTCTCTCCATCAAGCCTTCATTGTCCTCAAAATAATGTTGCATTTGTGAGCTGATGTCCTCTTGGAAAGCCACATCCAGGAGGGCCTCTGGATGCAGTTTCCATGTGGGGATCAGAGTGTGAACCCCTCCCCAGCAGAACGAGACACACAGTGGGCTGTGATCTGAAAGCGTTTGCCCCAGATTTTCCCAGCTAACCACCTTAGGCCAGAACTCGGAGTTCCCAAAGATGTAGTCTAGCCTAATATGTACCTAGTGGCCCATGGCATAATAGGAGAATTCCGAGTCCTCCTGGTGCCCCAATCGCCATAAGTGATGAAGTTGAGCTGTTGCCATCCACTGCTGAAAGCGCTGTGTCACCCGTATGGACTGCGTTCCGGGAAGGGGAGGCACTGATCGATCAGTCTCTGTGCAATGTATGCAGTTGAAGTCCCCTCCCAGATCCCTGGAGCTTGGGGGTCTGTGACCAGCGCTGAAGACAGGGCATCGAGGAGCTGCCCCTGAAGCACACTCGGAACCACAACCAATGACAGGGCACTACCATCTAGTTCACCTTCCAGTAACACATATCTCCCGTCCGTGTCAACCACCCTCCTGTGTACAAAAGGTACCCCCGAGGCTACCCAAATTAGGACCCCTCGTGCATATGCCGAATACCCAGTCCCATACACCTCGCCACTCCACCGCCTGTCCACCTTTGCTAGGTCTTCTTTTGTGAGGTGAGATTCTTGTATACAGGCTATGTGTATGTGCCATCGCCTGAGATATGTGTACACCCTGTGATGCCTCACTGGCATTGCTATACCCCAGATGTTCCAGGTCAGTACATTAAATGTTACATCCATTGCCACGTACTGAGGTCAGGAGTAGAAACACCCATGCATGCTGTTGTGTCCCCCCTCCTCATCCCACCCTCCTCCCTCTGATGTCGCCTTCCCAAGTTGGACCGAAAAACAGAAAACATGAATTGAAACATAACTCCCACACTCTTGGCTTGAACGTAAATGTGCATCTTGCCACAACTTCCCACATAATATGACCAACAGCAATGCTGAGACCTAATGCGATAACAGTGTCCTTACAGTAAGTCTATTTGGGAGTAGAAAAGTCACCATCCAATCTGCTCTGGCCCTTTGTCAGGCAATTGTATTCCAGTGAATAGTCCATCCAGAGCAGTCCGGGGCCTTTCGTGGAGCCCCCATTAGAGCTGGACAACAAGCCACCTTGGGACTCACCACTCCCCGCAACTTACTGTCTTGGGATCTGCCTCTGCAGCAATCCTTCCGGTGTGCCAGCATTCTCTTCCTATGAGGCCTCCACACCGGGAGTCTCTGCTATTGATTTCAGATCTGTCTCACGTCATACCAGTTTGAGCCATGCAAGGAGACGTCTGCCACCACCTGGGCCTGTTCCCTGTCCACCTGTTCCTCGGATGGGAGGGCCCGCGGCCGGCGGGGATGGCGACGGTGGGGTCTACCGCTGCTCAAGCCCTCCAGGTCGCCTTTGCCAGGTGGATCCTCGACCCCTTTGGATCTCAGCGACATCCAGGCATCCTCCAGTGTGTGAAAGAAATGGGAGACATACGATTCCACCACTCGGAGCCTCACAAAAAAGAGTAGGTCATATGACATCCCCGAAGTCAGGAGCTGCACCTTGACTGAACCAAAGGTGATGTTTTTTTTTCTGAACCTCAGCTGTGTAATCTGGATATGCTTTAATGGTGTTCCCATTATTTTTCCAGGGCCCCTGGTCCCGGAACACTTCAAACAGCAGGTCCCAGTCTCTAAAGTTCAGCAACCACGCTATCACCCGGCACCGGTGGGAGGGGGGGCTTCAACAGGTGGGGGCGGCAGTCGATCAGGATTGTGCGTGCCCTTTCGATGGCAAAGAACTTTGGGATCTGACCTGCCAGAAACAAGGAAGTCAGCCAGTCCTCTAAGAACAACTCTACATTGGGGCCCTCTGACTAGGAAAGCCTAGGAAGCGAACATTGTTACACCGAGATCCCCTACCGCATCCACTGCTCTCACATTTATCTCTGTCTACAAGGTCTTTAGTTGTTCCTGCATGGTCGCCATGGTGGGATGCATTGAAGTTAGGTAAGATTCTGCATCATCCATTCTGTTCACTAACTTCGTGTGGTTGGACCTTAGTAGCCCTGTTTCCATTTGAATTGCTCCTAGCTGGGCTTCCATTGCAGTTTTTGAGTCCTGAATGGCTTGGAGGATTTTATCAAACATTCCTGTCTGTTTTTCCAACGTGGCTTCCAATTGACAGATCAGGTCCACTAGCAGGGGGGGAGCCATCAACCTGTCCATGATAGTTTTGGGGGGGAGATGGCTTGAGGGCCTTGGGCCGAACCATGGTCAATATCCAGGTCCCCCTGCTCAACGTTATTGAGGGGGGGGGAGAGAGCCCGCTTCTCACTGTACACTGTTCATACACATACTGCCCCAGGAAGGTGCGATCACTGAATGTCCTTCTGGAAGGGCGAGGGCAATTTGGATACATCTGTGTCGTGTCACACTGTCCATGCAGGGGAGCCCAGCCCTTAACCGTCACCGCCCCCCAATAGTTCCCTCCTTGGTCTGCCTTTCCATAGGCCTCGCGTGTGTGCTATTTCAAATTCCCTGCCAGTCCCCAGGTGACTCCCCACGCCGAGACCTCCTCTGTCTGAGCATCATCTTTGAGGGGCTCCAGGATAGCCAGCAGAGGCCTCTCTCATGCCTCTTGTGCTGCAGCAGGCTCACCAGATAGGCACCTCAGCCCCTCTCCTCTTTTGGCCTCCAAGCCCTGTTCCCATCCTCAATTATCACTGCACTCCTGGTACAACCTGAAGTCTCCCCCACTTCCACTCAGGGCCTCTCTGTGGCACGCTTTGGCGCAAATTATCAGGAGGGAGGGGCAGCGTGTCCGTTCTCCATGGGGCCCTCTGACACATAGGGGGCCCCCTAAAGGGCTGCTTTCATCCCACTTCTGCACAGCCATGCCAGCTACTACTAGCACTCCATCGGGGGACCCTGCTTTCACGTTGTCCCCGGCTGCTCCTGGTCCTCACCTCCACATACAAGGCCAAGCGACTCTCACGTCCGAGGCACCTGCCTTCCAGAGCCAGCTCCCGCCATGCAAGCCGTGGCCCACCTCGCAGCAGGATGCAGGAGCTCGTTCATTGCTGTATCTAAAGCAGGGTCGGCATCTCCCCACGCCGATCACTGCGGGCCTCCAGGATTGGCCCTTGCTCTGACGTTGTGATGTCACTTCCGCCCCTTGCTCCACCTGGGGCCGTTTCCCATCATTCTGCTTCACAGGCCCCAGCATCATAGGCCACGCGAGCCGCCATTCACTGCCGTCAAAGGCCTGGCCGTGTCCACAAGAAGCGGCGCTGCTGACTCCAGCTCAGGGCAGCTGACACCAATCATCGTCTCTGGCATCGGAGGGGGAGTCACAGTGGGTAATGAGGGTCTCAGCGGGCCTCACCGGGACAGATGGCTTCATGATCTTTACGGGCAAGGCAGGAGCCTCACGCCAATGCGACTGCGCTCGGTGCCATCTTGGCCTCGCCCCTCTTCAATGAGTCCGTTATTGTAAATTTCTTCATTTATACATGTCCATCTTTCTTTGCCATGCTTCATGCCTTCTTAGTTAATAACTTCCTGCGAATAGATAGGAGAGTTTTATATAGTAGTTACTAAAGTGGTATATGGACAAAATATTGTAAACACAAACATCGTGGAACAAAATATTGTGTCAAAAATATCGAGGACAAAATTATTGTGTAGGTCATTTTCTATGGGTAAGTAAAGTTTTACTACATTTCACTCCACATATATGTACCTTGATGATATATATTTATTCAAGGAACATAGATCTGGAGTTAAGAATAGTAAATTTATGCTTACCTTTTGAACTTACCTTCTAGATATTCTTGTCCTTGATATTTTTGACATGATATTCTGTCCACACGATATTTGTGTTTCCGAAATTCGGCCACTGATCCTACTAAAATGACATATACACTGATAGTATGGCAGCTATTCGGATACATGTTCTTGCAGTGGCGATTCATCGGCCATATTTATAGATCCCACCAGGGGTTGAGGGAGTTTCTCCTTTCTCCTATGTGAGAGTTAGCCACTCTGCTAATTTCGCAAAGAAATGTCAGTGGCCTCTTGCAAGAACCTGGGAATGGAGGGGGCATGCATTTTACACCCATACTCCGACACTGAGAAGAGGTTTTTGCGCACCCTGAAACGATGCTTCTGTCATACAAAAAGGAAAATTGCTGCACTGTGCCAATCTGATGCCTGTCAGGAGTGGGAATTGTCTGAATTAAGCAAGGCAAGTGGGAAGACCCATGCATTTGTCCAGGGGTCCTTGGGTGTGAAGCAAAATGTAGGTTGGGTGTAGAACCCTTCAGAGAATCATCTTTTTGTGTGATTTAGATTTGGTCATCTTTAAGAAATGATGAACTGCTGCAAGGGTACAGTGGTACAAATTGTGAGGGGGCAACATTTGTATAATCCAGCACCAAGAGCACTTTGATCTTCTTCAGGTGGCAACATTTTAATTTTTTAACTGGAGAGGAGTACCATCTTTCCTCCTGCTCCTCATGCGACCGCTGAGACACCATCTTCGGGGGAGTGAGCGCTCTAGCAATTTGGTCTATTTGTTTCATACTTCTGTATTTAAGCAAGCCTATGCCGCAGACATGTGCAGGGGGCATACCAAAGGTGCGCCAAAAGCAAGCCCATCTGCCCCCGTCCATGTCCAGATCAGTCCAGCGCCACCCAGCCCTTTCAGGTGAGATAATACTCAACTGAGGAATTATTGTCCTTAAGAAGTTGCATTTGCCACCCCCTTAAGCTTTTTTCCCAGAATGTAGCATTTCCTATCGTTATGCCTGTGATATCTTCAGCTGGATTCTGAACGCTGCACAGAGAGATTCTTTATTTGAAACAGTTTCCCTTGGCACTCAGCCAAAGTTACCTTATGCGTCAGCCCCTGGGGACTCTATCATCTTACCGTTCTATGAGTCCTGCCTGATTAATTGTAGGTCACTCCCTAAACGCTCTTCAAACATATTCCTTCTACTGTTAGATAATACCTGGGATTTCATATTTTTAACTGAAACTTGGCTCAAAGAAACTTCTACACCAAATTTAGTGCTGGCCATTCCACCTGGCTACTGCATTTTATATTCTGACTGGGGACGAGATAGAATGGGAGGTGGTGTTGCTATTATTTTCAGGGAATCCATTGAGGCATCCTCCTCACCATTAAGGCAAACTGGAAACCTGAAGGGACTCATTTTAAGCTTCAAAGTAGCTCCCACTTTCTCCTTCTCTGGACTTCTGTTATATAAACCACCTGACTGCCCCAATAGTTGTTTTCCCCAACTTTTTGATACTATTGCTCAACTCTCGCTGCAATATGCCAACTTCAGTGTTTTGGTGATTTCAATGTTCAAGTGGATGATCCAAATTGTCCAGTATGAATATATCACAATTTGCTCAGTCTCCCATACATAAGGCAGGACAAATTCTGGATCTTACTTTCTCTAATATCAGTAATCTGCAGGCAGCTTCTGCTGAGTGTTTTCTCTGGTCAGATCACTTTCTTATCCCTTTTTCCTTTAATGGGGTATTCCATCAGAAGAAGCCAGACTCACCCCGGAGATGAGAAGGAGGTGGCATAACATTTTGGAGGAAACTCTCAAGTCTTATGCTCCACATCTCCTTCCTTAACGAGCACTCTAGACTTAGATGTAGCTCATTTTAACCAATGACTAATGCCCTTGATCGTCTTGCACCCATGAAAGTCCATGTGGCCAAAAGAACCAAACCCTCAGTCCGTTGGTTTTCCCCAGCTTTGACGACAAAGAAGAGCCATTGCAAAAAATTGGAATGCAATTGGAGAAAGTCTTTTGATCCCAAGGCCAAGTGGCACTCAGTAAACTCAGCATACTATCCCACAGAACGATGAGAGAGTATTTTTCTTTTCGTAAAGCGACAGCCTCTAATACTTCCTGGGAAGTCTCAAATATAGTAAAGTCATTCCTTTCTCCTGAAGCTGTAAAAAGTACTTTCAACTCTTCTTCAGAACTTCAAAATTCAAAATTTGTACTCCACCTTCCCTGCATCATCTACCAATGGAATGCAGGTGGAGCCTCCGGTTATTCTAAAGTGGCTACTCACCAACTTTTGTACTATTTCAGAGGATGTTTCTTTAAGTGAATTGGGGAATTCCGAATCCTGCTCCCCGGTGGGCACTTGCCCCCCCTCCCCGAATACTTAGGATACGTGACAAAAGCTGGAACACTTCCCTGGAAACTGGTGTACTTCCAACCAATTGGAAGCAAGTGTTCCTTTTGCCACTTCTTAAGAAAGCGAATGTTGACCAAACAATTTTAAGTAACTTTAGGCCTAGTTCCCTTTTACCATCACCAGCAAAAATTCTAGAGAAACTGGTGAACCGTCAGTTATCCCCTTTTGTAGAAACAAATGGCCTCCTTCATGACTCACAGTTGGGCTGCCGGTCAGGATTCAGTACCAAAACTACTTTTGGAGATCTCAGAGTACATTAAAGAAAATTTAGATAGACGCCACTCAGCCTTGGTGGTACTGGTAGACATGTCGGCTGCGTTCAACATGGTTCCCCAAGCCACTCTTCTGAACAGATTAATTCAGAATGGCATTCAAGGAAGCCGCGGCCCGTGCAGGTAAGATAGGTGGGGCCGGGTTGGGGGGGATTCGACAGACAACCACGACGGAAAATTAAATAAATAATGAATTTTCCCTCGTCGTCTGTCGAAATCCCCTCCACCCACACTTGGCCCCACCTCCAACCGCTCTTACCTGCATGGGCCGTGGCTGGTTCAAGGCAAGGTTCTATCCTGGCTAAAATCTTTTCTGGAAGGCAGGTCTCAACAGGTGCATCTCCACCCTTTTTCATCCCTCCCCAAACCACTACTGCAAGGAGTTTCTCAGAGATCAGCCTTGAGCCCACTACTGTTTAATATATATCTTACTCTTTTGGCAGGCCTGATTGAATTTTGGGGCGCGAAGGTGGTCTCTTATGCAGAGGACACCCAGCTTTTATTATCCTTCCAGGAATATTCTGAGGTCACCCTCTACATTCAAGGAGTATCTTAAAGGAGTTGCTGACTGGGTGGAGGCAAACTTCATTAAATTGAACTCCGACAAAACGGACGTCCTCTTTTTTGGCCCGAGTGGTCCCCTTCCAAAATCTCTGGTGGCCTGAAGATTTAAATCCTCCCCCAAGTCCCACGACCTCCGCCAGAAATTTGTTTATTATCTTTAATTCTGCCCATTCCGTTTCTGCTCAAATCACGCCGATCTTTACAGCCTTCTTCCTCAAGCTTAAAGCCTTAAGGAAGCTGCTGCATTTCGCCCCTGAGGATATTAGAAAAACAGTGGTTCATACTATAGTTAGCCTTAGAGACAGACTGCTATTGTATATGCAACACAAATCACCCAGGTCTAATAATATACACCTGCTGCATGTCGCTAAATTCTCCAAAGTTAGATGAGGAGGCAGTTTCTTTTCGGTCCTAATGGCCAAACTGTGGAATGCTCTGCTGGTCTATCTCCTTAGGGCACCAGTTTCAAAAGAGACTTAAAAACATTTTTATTTGACTCCGATTAATTTTTAAGCTAGTTACTGTCTGATATCAGTCTTCTTTGCTTTGAGGGCCAGAACACTGGTGATGAAGCAGCTGTGCGCTATACAAATGCATGTGATTGATTCATTTGATTGTTCAAATAAATGTATACTGGTGCCTCTGTGGTAAAATTTCCTCTCAGTCTTGTATGTACTTTCTCTCTTATTGAAATTTTATGTAGTTTCTTGGAAGAGAGGAAGACATACTCAAAATCGTTATTGGTCTCGTTGGGCGGTGCCTTTGTTAGGGCATAGGGGCGTTGCTCCTCTTATATTTTGGCCTCTCTGGCCTCCCGATTAATGTGAGCAAACTCCTAACTTTTATTTTTAAGTGTTTTCATTCTGCCTGGGCAGTGGCAGCTGGTGACATTTGAAAGTGGTAGGCGTAAAAGTGACGCCCGAGTGCACCACGGTGAGCGAGCGCAGCGAGTGAGCCCGAGCGACATAAAGGGGGTTCGGGGAGGCTCTCTCCCGAGAAATTTTTTACAAAAGATTGGGCAAATGGTGCATTTTCAAGCAAATTTGAGAAAGCAAGAAGGTTAATAAAGCAATTGTGAAAGTGTAGTTTTTACATCGCACTTCCCCATTCTGGAACTGAGCCCAAGGCAATGGTAGTAATGTGCAAAGAGTTAATATGCCTGCTGCAAAGAACATGTACCATGCAGATCACAAAAAGTGCATATAATGTAAATAGTTCTGTGGGTTACTGCTTTTGTCAGAGTAATGCTTTTGTTACTCACAGTTTAAAAGTTACAAGCCTAACATAGCGGGTAGAGCTAGTAACTGTCATCAGAGAGCTGCACACAAATTGCAAGGCATAGGTTGGAGCGTTATGATTTTTTTTCTTCAGTCATTCATTATCCTAATGTTGCTAAAAAGGGTTCATTTGGCTAGAAATTAATTCTTATTTGTAAAGTCAACACAAACATGGTGTTACAACTGGTTTTAAATTATATGTTTGTGCTGCTCCAGACCAAACAGTCAGTCTTAAACTATACTGCCTACCATTATGGATGACATGTGACACCTGCACCATGTAGTCCTCTTTGTTTTATGTAACATTCCCTATGCAATGATTTACACTCGTATGCCATTGTCTTTGTATAATGTGTGTGTATGAGATGTAAAGGGCTCTGAAACCCTACACTACACAGCACTATAAAACAAAAGAAATGCATGTGAGAGAGGGGCGATGGGGAGATGAGGGAGGAGGCTCTGTAGGAGCATAGTAGATGCATAGAGACAAGAGAGTCCCAGGTGGATTCGCCTTACAATGATTGCATGTAAAGATGCAGCTTGTCTTAGCTCACTGTAATTCAATTTATGCCTTGTATAATGATAATGACGCATAACACAATTACACGCTGTGCCATCCATGGATTGGAATTTGTTACCAGGTATGTTTTGTTAGTTTTAGTTTATACCCTGATTACTAGCTTGAATTTTACTGCTAGCGTTTGGAAGCGGCTGCTTTCAGCAAACCAGTGTGTTTATTACTTCCAAATGCAAGTAGTAAAATGCAAGCCATTTCGCATCCAACATAAGCCATTTGTCACTGCCCCGCCCCCTCCTGTCCAGCAGGCCATTTGTGGCAGCTGATTAGCAGGTAGTACGTCATCATAATGCACATGGCAATTTGGGGAAGCCATAATCTTCCTACCAGGCAGAAAAACCCATAAAAACAGCAGCATCATCATCATCATCAGACCTGTGTAATGTAACTGGTGCTCGTGCAGGCACTGTGCTCGTGTAAAGCGCTCCAATTGAGTTTGCGCTATATAAAAAACTGCAAAAATCACACACACACGCACACGCAGACCATCAGAGGTGAACCATGAGTATGGGCCAATTAACAAAAGATGTTGCATAGATTTGCTGTAATTCTGACAGACTCACTTTCCTCATTTCAAACCTCTGCTAAACTTTTCTTTTTTTCCTCAAACCTTTAATTTGAGTGACCCTGGATTTAGAAATTTGCTTGGATAGTTCTTCGAGTAAAATAGCTACCATAACTGCTTTTAGTAATATTGCCAAGGAAATTGCTGGTAATTTAAAAGCCAAAAAGAAGAAGAAAACCTGTGATCTTAATCCAAGATGGTTTAGCCATGAATGCACGAGGCTGAATGGGGAATTGGCTCTTAAACAAAAACCCAGGGACCCTGATAGGATTAGTACCGCAAGGAAAAATTATAAAAACCTTGGAAAATAGAAAAAGGGAGATCCGTGAGGGCGCCTGGGAGAAGCTAAAGCAGGCAGCTGAGACGAAAGACTCTGTTCTTTTTGGAAGACAATTAATCATCCATATTTCAAAGGAAATAATGAAGTAAGGATTGATACTGTGGTTCCACCAGAAGACTGGGTGTTACATTTTGAGAAGATCTTTAATCCTGAAGGTTTAAAAATAATTGATTGTAAAAGAGATAAGTTTATAATAGTGAACTCCGTAAAGGCATTACCCATAACTACAGAAGAAATCAAATTAGCCCTTGAAAAATGCGCAAATGGAAAAGCTGCTGGACCTGAAGGGGTGCCTGTAGATGTTTTTAAGTGTAACATGGATTTTTGGATACCTATTTTATTGAATGTTTTAATGTGGCCTTGGGAGGTGTATTACCCTCCACCTGGGTGCAAAGTATCATTGTTCCCATTTTTAAAAAGGGGGACAGAGGGAAGGCTAACTGCTACCGCCCAATATCCCTTCTTGATACCTCATCGAAGCTGATGGGTCGAATTATGTTAGAAAGGCTAGAAGACTGGGCTAGTGAAAGTAAAATCTTGACAGATGTAATGACATGTGGGGGGAAAAGGCCAAAGCACAGACAACATCATGTGGGTGGGGTTTTTATTAATAGAGTATCTTCCTTTTCGTATTTAGGGTTGTTATTCTGCAAAAATGGTTCTTGGAATAAGCACATTGAATTATGTCAAATGAAATTTTTAAGAATTACAGAGGGTATATTAAAATTTGCAGCAAAAATAGGAAACAAACCCATACTGGAAATTCTATCGTTGTACATGAGCAAGTGTGTCTCAGGGGTCTGTCATGGTGCAGCGTTATGGGGGAGAACAAATACGGCTGCACTACAAATAAAGGAGAACAAGTTTTTAAAAAGGCTGTTGGCGGTCCCTAGTGCTACTGCGACCGCTATTGTACATAAAGAGTTATTTGTACCATATTTAAGTGACACAATAAACATGGCAGGCCTTATATTTTGGCGAGGGCTCTGGGCAAAGGAAGAAACTAAGTTCACAAAGGATTTAATAATGGACTGCCTAGCCCTTGACCATAGTTCTAAAATACCCTGGCTGGAGCACATTTTTAAACTTTTAATGAAATGTAAAGTCGGTATCGACAAAAACAATCACATTACAATACAGGATTTTTCTAAAAACGATTTGAAATCAAAATACTTAACTGTAATGGAACAGGAACGGGAAAGCGCTGTCATTAAAAAAAAAGACTGTAGGTAGTTATTGTGAAGGTCCGTTTATGAGGGGCATTCAGCCATATTTGATATTGGTAAGGAATACCCAGCACAGATTCTACTTGACTAGGCTAAGGCTAGGTACCCTACACCATTTAATTGCCTTTCCAAGTACTGAAAAATGGTGTCATATATTACCACCTTGCCCATGTGATGGTAAAACTTTACAATCAACTATGCATTTTATACTTTTTTGTCCTTTTTATATGGGTATCCGGAAATCAATTTTAAAACCTCTTTTTTAAGAAATACCCTTTATAGTTACAAAAATGCATTTGATTTTGTTTGCAGTCTGGATAACATAAAAGTAATAAGTTCTGTTATACGTTATATACAACTCTCAATTGGGAAAAGAAAAGAACTTGTACATTTGGAAGCACTATTATATGAAGAACAAGATCAATAATTATATTTTATTATGTATGTTTATATACACGCATTTATAAGCACTAGCACTTTATTGCTTATATTGTAGCAGCTTGTACTTTTGTACTAAGATTTCTCCATGCATTGGCACTTTATTAACTTTATATCGACCTGTATGTATTAGCATTTTATTGCACAAATTGTGGTAGCCGTACCAACGTATTATGATCTTTTTATGCACTGATATTTTAATAATTTTATAATTGAATTAATCTCCATGGAAAATTTAACCTGTAAAATCGATTTTAATTTTGAATATTAAGTATGATGTATTATGTGAATATTTTATTTTACTGTGTATTAGTATGCTTTTATGGTGTTTGTTGTATTTACACCGAATAAAGCTTTTGAATTTGAATTTGAGTGACCCTGTCAGTTTTAAATAAAACTAAACATTTTGGAAGCCATGTGACACTTTTCTCGTGAAGTAAGTAGCAATTCAGTGTAGTTTTAGCTTTTTTGAAATTAATTTCAAGGCATTGGCTGGTACTAAAAAATAAACTCCTCTCCTACTGCCACAAAAATAAATAACTTACTTTACAAACAGCCGGGTCTTCAAGTATTTACAAAATAAACTGTGTCAAAACTAGTGCTGGGGTCGACTTCCGACAGTCAGACACGACCAGGGCCAGGAAGTAACTTGAATAAAGATTTATTGAAGTTTACAGCAAGGAGCTCAACAGACCGTGACACGTGATGCCTCTGGCGCCACTTGACACAACAGCCAAGAACGTGGATCTCGAGCACAAACCTTAACTGCATTACTAATAGTCCTGTGACGGTCACAGGACTATTGCAGTGGCGGTGTAACTTGGCCCTAGCTTGGCCGCGACTGCTCGCCAGTAAGATCAAAATTATACTATTTACTTCTCTGTCAGGCCATGACCTATATAAAAAACGCTGGAATCTATGGCCTGACAGAGAAGTAAATAGTATAATTTTGATCTTACTGGCGACACAAGTGCCACAGACAGTGCGTGACTGGGATAGGATGTGAACACCGGGGCATACTATGTACCACACACAGTGCAATACTGGGATAGTGTGTGAACATAGGAGCAAATGTTGCACCACATACAGTGCAGTGTACACCGGGGCACAAGGAGTAAAAACAGTGCCTTGTAGTAATAGCCTTTGGGCACAAGGAGCACACAAAGGGCATTACTGGGATAGTGTGTTAACACCAGGGTACAAGTAGCACAAACCGTGTATTATTGCTCAGATAGCCTTTGGGCACAAGAAGCACAAACAGCGTTGTACAACAAGTACTGACGGTGCATTACTGAGGCAGTCTGAGGCACAACAGCACGTACAGTCCGTGTGCCATGGACACTTGAGAGGCATAGCAGGGATACTGCTGAGACAGCTAGCGGGCACGAGAAACACACAGCGCACTACTAGAAAATGTGTTGGCACAGAGAGCACACACCGGGCATTACTGCGACAGGGAAGAAAGAACACGCTTGGAACCAGTATAATCACTACACTGGATGCAAGTATCTGTGCTGCCTACACACCAGGCAGTCGCCTTATTTTGTGCTACACGCAGCCTGCTACCGAGTTCCTCGCCAAGTCCCTCCTCCGCCCCCAGTGCTTAGACTTTGGTTCTGTGCGCCGACTTCAAACACCTGGATGACAGGACCCCGCCCGAGCCTTCCATCAAAAGTTTTCCAGTATTAAAATAATTTATTCCCAAACGTTTAAGCTTTGTCACGTTTCCACATCCTTAAAAAAATACTGACTTTTACATTTTGTTTTGCCCTACCACGCCCAAAAGTTACCGCTCTGATTGCTGCCAGCAGCGGGAATGAATGGAAGGGCAGACATGGGACAGAACCAACAGAGAGCGTGGATAACACAATACAAACAGCAGAAACTGGGGGTCACTGAGGCAGTAAGTGGATTGCAATGCGGGGAGAATAAACTCACAGACCACTACTGGGAATCTGGGCCGTGTGCATGAGGGAGCATCCATCTATTTAAAATACCATTTTATGTTTCTGCTTCTCGCACTGCGAGAAAGCAGTGGGGCGACGTCCCTCCATCCTAATGGAGGAGCCGCCCCTGTGCCTGGGGCAGGCAGTCTTCACCGCTGGCCAGTTGCATAATCGAGGCGGGTCCAAAACCAGTGCAGGCCTGAGGAAGGTGGGGCTTGCTTAATATTATTGACAATGTGTAGTGGTGTTGTCCCATGCGTAGAGGTGACAAAGTAGACGTAGCCAAGTAGTGTCTTTGAAGGATATTTTTTGAGTCCATAAGATCTGTGGTAACAGCCCCACCAGGAGCAGCCTGCTAGCTGCTCAGCCCATCTTCCAACTGTCAACACTCACACCAGGCAACCAAGCATTCCACTCATGTCCATCACACCAACATTCCATACAGAACACTCACACTGGCTGAGCAGCTAGGAACAAGGTAAAAGGGAACATTATAAACATAACATGAAGATGCTACATTATCTTCTCCCTTTTAAATTGAAAACTAATAAAACCATACTAAAATGAAAACTACTATACACAGCAATGTTCAAATGAAGACAATAGTCCATAACCCAGGGATGAATGGTAAAACCCACATCACGAGAGGGAAAACAGACTAAACAAAGGAGGAAAGAAGAATGAAAAGATACACACAAACTATCACCATCCTCCTCCTTTAATATTGAAACAAAAAGAAAGTAGAGAATGTACAGCTCACAGACACAAAGTGAGCTAACACCACATGAAAAGACATGTGAACACATGTGAAAAGAGTAAAGGGAATAACGCACCCCAGAACTCTAACACTATGGGTGGACTGCACCCAAGAAAGTACTCCTCATGTAAGGAACCAGACCATAGTAACAGTGGGAAAGGGATTATAACCCAACACACCATCCCACATGTAAGGGACACATGCGAAAATGGGACTGGGACCCATAACGTAAGCTGTGTGAAATGGGACTGGGACCCATAACGTAAGCTGTGTAAATGGGACTGGGAGCCATAACGTAATCTGTGTAAATGGGACTGAAACCCATTAAGTCAAATCAAATCAAATCAAAGCAGCTTTATTCGGTACGTTAAATTAGACCATAAAAGCATTCTAATCACAATATACAAGTTACATAGTTATAAAAACATTAAAATCAATACATTCTAACAAAGTGCTATGCGATTCAGTTTCAATTAATTACTCAAGGTGTTAGGTCTAAAAAAAAATCAAATTATGTAGAGCCTATTAAGAATCATATAAAACAACATATTTCGTTATTATTTAGCCAGGGTGAAAAATCGATGAGGGAAGTAGAGTGCAAAATAGTTCCATAGCCTAATCATCTTGTATATGAAATAAACTCCTAAAGTGCGTACTGTGCAATTTACATACATCGAGATCTTAATTATATAGAAGCCTACTAAAAACCATATAAAACAGCATATTTCATTATTATTAAGTCAGGGTAAAAAATCAATTAGGAAAGTAGAGTGCGTGATAGTTCCTTAGCCTAGTCATCTTGTATATAAAATAAACTCCTAAAGTGCGTACTGTGCAATTTACATACATCAAGATCATATAAAAATCAAATTTTGAGGTTCATCAAAAAGCCTATATTCTTTACGTCACAATAATCAATCATATTATTGCTCATAGACTAAAACCTCTAAAAAGGTAAGTTCCTTGCGTCTCCTAATAGCCATCTGAATGAATCTGATAACAGTATTCATAGTTTTTGCGCTCTCTAGATTACAAATAAAATTAAAAGCTTTTCTATAATGATAAAATGTATTTACTAAAAAGAGTGGTTTCAGTACGATTTTTCTAATATCCCTATAAAAGTTACAGAATAATACAAAGTGCAGTGTAGACTGCGGAGATTTCCCATCGCATGGGCAATTCGGAAGTTTGGGACACCACTCTCCCATTTTAGGGAAAGCGGTTAGGAGGTGTAGAGTACCGAACCTAAGCCTCGTTAATAAAAACCTTTGCTGGATGTTTCGTATCATAATAAGATAAGATTGAGTGCCCGTAAACAGAGGGTACTCACGGTATGTAATCACACTTTGTTTTCGGCCTGTTTCAACCTCTCTTTCCGTTTCTTTAGAGGAGATAAACCTTGACTTCAGCTCCTTTTTGCTATATTCCTGTATGAGCGGAGGATCTTTTCGATCTAGGTGTATCTTACAGCCATTTAGGAGTGTGTGAATATACTCTAGCCAGGGGATTTTCCTACAGTTATTTAGGGCCAAGCAGTCCATAATTATATTTTTTGTAAACATCGTCTCTTCCTTAGTCCATATCCCATACCATAGGGTGATTCCTGCCAGGCCTATGAGGTCACTGATATAGGGTACATTTAATTCACTATGCACTATATAATTAGATGTTGAGGTAGGGACTGCCAACAATCGTTTTAAAAACTTATTCTCCTGAGTTTGTAGGGAAGTGACGTTGGACCTTCCCCATATAGATGCCCCGTAACATGCGGTGGTAATCGATTTGCTCCTATATAGGGTAAGGATTTCCCTTACCGGTTTGTTACCTATCTTTGTGGCAAATCTAAAAATACCCTCCATAGTGCGTAAGAATCTTAAATTGGTTGCTTCAATGTGTCCACCCCATGTACCATTCTTATTAAAAGTTAGGCCCAAATAAGTAAAACTTGAAACTCTATCAATTTTAACGCCACCCACATAGTGCTGGTTGGTCCTTGCTCTGTTTCTCCCACAAGTCATGACAAAGGTTTTTGTAAGGTTCAACTGTAGATCTTTTTCAGTCATGAATTGGGTAAATTTTTCTAACAGACATTGCAGCCCGTTCGCTGTCCTTGAAATGAGGACAGCGTCGTCCGCATATAAAAGCACTGGGGTTGGGCGATTACCTACTCTTGGGGCATCTGTTTCTAAAATTTGTAGGTAGGGATCAACTTTGTTTATGTACAAGGAAAATAAAAGGGGAGCTAAAACGCATCCCTGTCGTATACCTCTTGTTACCCTAAAATCTCGCGTGCATTCGCCCTTTATACCAAACCGGACTCTTGATGTTAAAAGGGCATATATCTGTGAGAGGTAGGTTACTATATCAATGGGGGCGCCTAGTTCAAAGAGTGTTTCCCAGAGTTTAACATGGTTAACCATGTCAAATGCGCTGGTGAGGTCAACAAAACACAAGTGTAAAACCCCTTCTTTGGCTAGGGTATATTTCCCCACCAATAATTCCAGGTTAACACATTGTTCCACCGTCCCAATACCCCTTCTAAATCCATACTGGGCTTCACTTAAGATGTTATATTCGGAGGCCCAGCTTTCTAGTCTTCCTAGCAATACCCTACCCATCAATTTTGAGGTAGAGTCAAGAAGGGATATGGGACGGTAACATTTGGCCTTAGCTCTCTCCCCTTTTTTAAAAATGGGTACTATTATACTTTCCACCCAAGTTGTTGGTAGCGTTCCCCCTAATGTGGTATTAAAAACATTTAATAAAATTAAGTCATCCCTCAAGACAGGGTAGAATGACCTATAAAACCTCCCTCATGTAAGGGTAAAACACATTTAGAAAATGACAAACAACCAGCGTTGTATGGGACTAACACCCATAAGGACAAGTGCAGCAAAAGAAAACTACACAACATGACCAAAGTGCAGCACAAGGTAAACAACACAGAGTGTAGACACGGTGATGCGCGGGGCGACTTACACACAAGAAGCCCATGAGGAGTACTGCACCATACATGTTAGTGGCACGAAGGTTGATCCTTTGATCCCACGCAGACCCAAACAATAAGAAGTGCAGACCGGCCTCAATTTAAATAACCACGCGCTTCTGTGGAGCCACTAGGTTCTTTAAAATCCGATGCATCATAGAGGCAGACATGTTAGGATGTGGAATTGGTGAGTCTCAGACCAGGCATCCACTACCTTCAAAGTCCTTAAATGTAGTAATGTCTTTGGAGCATTACCAGACTGGGGCCGTCCTCTGACAGGGACACTGGTGGGGCTGGCTTGCTTGTAGCTCCAAACTTGACGCTTTTAACTTTGTTACACTCGGTTTCTGTAGTATCTCATGGTTCCTGTAGTATATCCTTGTCCATTTGTAGACAGCTTTCGAATCTTGAAGTACGCTTGAGTCCAAGTCGTCGCCAAAATGTAGTGGTGTTGTCCCATGCGTAGAGGTGACAAAGTAGACGTAGCCAAGTAGTGTCTTTGAAGGATATTTATTGAGTCCATAAGATCTGTGGTAACAGCCCCACCAGGAGCAGCCTGCTAGCTGCTCAGCCCATCTTCCAACTGTCAACACTCACACCAGGCACCCAAGCCTTCCACTCATGTCCATCACACCAACATTCTATACAGAACACTCACACTGGCTGAGGAGCTAGGAACAAGGTAAAAGGGAACATTATAAACATAACATGAAGGTACTACAATGACATTCACTCGTTAGAGTTAGTCAACGCATCTGGGCCTCTAGTGCGCGTGTCAGGTTGGACGGCTGCCTTTCTCCGGCCAGCGCAACATGCACACTACATGCCTCCCAGAGTCTCTCCTCTTGCTCATTAGTAAGCCTGGAGTGACTCAAAGCCACAGCCCCCGGGCTCAGTGATGAGCGTTGAGATTCCCTGACCCAACCAATCCAGGCGCTGCTGTTACACCAGGAGCAGCATCTGGATTGGCTAAGAGGTGCGCGGTTCGGTTACCAGGACCTACACTCTGGTGCAGACTGATTGTGCACTGCTCGGGGGAGAAGGCTGTCTCTCTCTCTCTCCTTTTCGGCATGAACAGAGACGAGAGTAGGTGGTTTTGCTGCAGACCTACTGTAGCATTTGATTAGAAAAGAGCTTCCACAGCAGGTAAACAACTAAAGGATGCTTTGTTTGCAATGCTGAAACATCATTTTATTGTTTACCTCGTGCTGATGTTGTGATATGAATTATTATCCCGTCTTCTATGTTCTGGGTTGTTCCTCTGTAAGGTTCTGCTGTTAACGGCTCTGGAGCAGTTGCAGCAGGACTTCCCTGGAGTGACAGGACAGGATGTGAGTTCCCACATTTGATTCAATAAACATGATTTTGTACTTACTTCAGCGTCGGCCGTCGTTACCACAGTAGTGCTGGCTTGGACTGGCTACAGGCCCAATATGACTGCAGATTCATCCCTGTATGTGAGGGAAAAGGGGGCTGAGGAAAAGCTGCTGCGCTCGAGTCCCGGTGTGAAGAGCCACTTTCACCCAATCATCTCCCTGTAGGAGGTTGGCAGAGTTCTTCACCTGATACCTCCCCTGCCTGCACATGATGGACTTTGGTGGGCAGGTTGCCGTGAGCAGTCTCGCTGGAGCCCGGGTGAGAAGGGCCATTTAACACCCTCATCTCCCCGCAGGAGAACTGCTTTGTTCTACCCAGATCTCTGCATTGCCCAGTTCCTTGTGCTTGCACGCCACCCTGCAGAGCTGTCCCTGCATGCCCGTGGACTGTGGTACTAAGGAAGAAGTTGTGGGTCAGGCTAGCAATCTTGGGAGAAGATGCCCTGCAGGTGAGGCAGGCCTTTCTAACAGTAGGGTAGACCCTTCTGGCAGTGGAACAGGCCTTTCTAACAGTGGGACAGGCATGTGTAACAGGCCACCTCGCAGCAGAATCACTTCCTCTCTGAAAAAGAGACTGGGACTATATGTCAGTTTAATGCACTCTGTGGCAGCGGAACGGGCTCTCTCTGGCCGTACCATGTTATCCCTGATAGTCTCCCATCTTCACTGGTACCAAAACAGGCACTCTCTGGAAGCCGGCAGCCTTTTCAGATAGGAGCAGGTCCTCTCTCGCAGTCTTGTGTTCTACCTGGCAGTCTCACATTCTAGCTGGAGCTGAGATGCACCATCTCTCACAGCCTCACTTTCTCACTGCCATTGAGGTAGGCCTTGTCAGTTTCATGCTTTGACTCTCAGACAGATCCACCGTCTCATGTTTCTCTGATTTCTGCATGAATTCCCCACCTAGTTCAAGATTTTTATGCTCCATTCTGGTATTTGTACTTCTGAATTTATAAAGTAACAAACAGGACTACATGTGCCAGATTGCAACAGAAGCACTGGAGGCTCGTGAGAGGCTGCGCAAGAGTGGGGTAGTGACTCAGGCTAACAGTTCAAAGGTTGGGCGTGGTTGTGCAGGGTCACTTGAGGGTTCGTAGGTCATTCTAGGGCCTCAAAAGCTTGGGAGATCCTATACAGATGCTTAGGAAGCAACATGGACGGGGTGA
Source organism: Calotriton arnoldi (assembly GCA_963921515.1). Lineage (NCBI taxonomy): Eukaryota > Metazoa > Chordata > Amphibia > Caudata > Salamandridae > Calotriton > Calotriton arnoldi. The sequence continues at coordinate 656,991 of CAWUFW010009350.1, forward strand.
CCAGCCAATTATACATTATTCCGTGGCATTGGTGAAGCTGAACCTCCATATAACTTTGGGTAACGTCAGCCTTGTTTTTCAAGCCAAAAAGATATTGAAATTTTTCTTGTGTGCCCCTTCATAAACTAGCTGTGAAACCTATTGTTATGCGGGAGGTTGAGGGTTACTTATTGGTTGAAGTATCCACTCGTTCACATTCATTGCACTTTGACCAACAGAGATGATAAGAATTTAATTTCTTCTTGTGGTTCTCGGCGTGCAAGCCCTCTCTCGCCCCCAGTCACTCACCTCCGCCCCCTCCTCCATGTCCCCCATGTCTCCCAAGGCAGACCCTCAACCATATGTGCTCCTTCGGCAGTGCTATTGGCTTCATGTCCTGGGTGCATTTTTCGCCTTTTTTTTACCAGTCTTCAGCTCTCTATCACCATAGTGCTGCTAATCAAGGAAGGAAATCAATATAGTTGTAAGCGTCAAATGTAAAGTTTGGTTTCTGACGTGTTACGCTTTTGATTTTTATTAGCATACTTCACAGCTGCACAACAAAGAGTGCTGTGCAACTCTGATAACCTACTTGCTTTCTCAAATTTGCTTGAAAATGCACCATTTGCCCACTTTTTTTTCAAACTTTTACCGGGGGAGAACCCCCGTATGGAATTCGGGCTCGCTCACTATGTTCACTCGCCACAGGGCACTCATCCCAAACATTTACACCCACCACTTTAAAATTGACCAGCCACCACTGATTCTCACCTTAACTCACAAATGATATTACAGCCCTTCACCTATGTATGTGGCCAAAAAGAACTCAATGTACTGCCCTAGCCACTCACACAGTGGTAAGTCCAAGCTTGATTATGAGAACTCCTTATAAGGAGGTCTCCCCAACTATCAGTTGACAAGGTGACAACTCGTTTGAAATGCCAGACTCATTGGTGTTTGTTTTGTGGAGACAAGACAACATGTCCCGCCTTAGACCTGCCTTACTTAGACTGCCTTTTGAGCAAGGCAAAGGTTGGTGTTAAGATTCTCACCTTAACTCATACATGTCTGTATGGCTCTACACATCCATCTTTGAACTGCAGTAAAGTATCTCAAGGCACTGTCCCAGCTGCTCACTGTCTGGAGATTTATCTCAGCTACCGCTTTTGAGATTCAACTATAAATCCCGAGGGAATCATAAATTCTCAGTGTTGATACCTGACTATGGAATCACCTCTCAACTCAACTGAGGGAAAACACCTTCAAGCTACTTTTAAGAAAGTTGTAAAAAGCTGGCATTTCCACTAATCCACTCAGCTCCTTGATGGCCTGGTCACGACCTCTGCCATGCCTAGAAATGTTCAGTGTGTGGAAAGCGTGTTGCAAATATTAAACAGAAATAGAATTAGCACTAGGGGTTTGTTAAAAACTACTTTGCAGAGACACTTATTACAACTTGGGCATCTTGAATAATTTCAACATAGCTCCTTAAGTCTTTATCAAAGTGGTAATTCCACAGCATCAGATATTCTTCGGTACAAGGTGGACATACACACTCCAACCATACTCCAGAATGCAATTTGAGGGGAAATAGTGCTAGAGGTAAATGTGGTATCACCAACAAAGTGTCATCAATACGAAAAAGGTGGTATGATTTGTGTAAATGAGTATGCAACCAAAGAACACTGCCTGCAGACAGGTGGGGAGACCACCATTTGATTCAGAGATGTCTAAAGTCAAGCTCAAGGTCATGGAAGTGATGAAACCAACAAGTTCAGGTTCGAACTGTCCTTTTCTTCTATTGGGCATTTCCCGGGTGGGCTGTAGCCATTCGAGACTGGTCTGAATGCTCAGAGCCGCTGCTGATACATCTGTCTCTTTCCCTGGTTCCCCATGGTTAACTGCAGCAAGCAAAGGAGGGGGGGCGGCTTCAAGAGAGAGGGAAATAAGCAGAAGGAGAGAGCTGGAAAGAAAGAAATCAGAGGGATAGGAGAAAAGGAGAAAGAAAATGAATGGATAGATGGAAATAAATATTTGACCTACTCTACTCAAGTGGCACATCAAATAACCTCAGTCACAGGAACCTAATTTCACGTCTCACAGAGTGAATAATTATCTAATTTTAGCACTTATGGATTTGGCATTGTTAAACCTCATTTTGAGGTCTGATGTTAGCCGTCACCTTTTGATTTTACTAAAATAATATGTATAATATACTTAAATAAATGTAAATTCAGTCACCTCTCTTCACCCATTGGTCTGTTGTTGTTTCATTTCCATTATGCTTCCGCCCACTACAGCATACAGCATGGGGCAGCTTACTTAAGTCACTTTGAGGGACTTACTTTTCTCTTTCACAATGTGCACATCCGCAAACAAAGTAGTTTAGTCAGTTCCCTTTAATGCCAGTGTTGCCAGGTGTGATAGTAGGATGCATTAGAAGTGAGCACAGGGCACATTCCAGCTTTATCAGTTCCAGTCACGTTCCAGTGCGATTGAAAATTCCTTTTTAATTGCACTGCTGCTATTTCACAGCATACCATATTGGGTTCCTAGAATAGAAAAGCATACTTGTGACCCTTTTATTTAGCTATTGGTGGGCTGTAAATTGGATTTAGTATCTTATAATTTAGACTATGAACATTCTTTCCTTCCTTCTTTTTCTTTCCTTTCCTTCTTTCTCTCCTTCTTTCTTTCCTTTTTTCCTTCTTCCATTCTTTTTTCCCTTTCTTCTTTTCTTTCTTTTTTGCCTTCTTTGCTTCTTCCATACTATCGCTCTTTCCTTTTTGCCTTTTTTCCGTTTTCTTTTCTTCTTTCCTTGTTTCTTTCCTTCTTTTGTTTTTTCTTTCTTTCCTTCATTCCATCTCTCTTCTTTCCCTTTCTTTCCTTCTCTATTGCCTTCTTTCATTTTTTTCTTTCCTTCTTTTTTGCCTACTTTCCTTTTTATTTTTTATTTCATTCTTTCAATCTTTTTTGCCTTCTTTCCTTTTCTCTCCATTTGTCTTTCCCTTTCTGCATCTTTATTTCTTGCCTTCTTTACTTTTTTCTTCTTTCTTTCGTTTTGCCTTCTTTCCTTCTTTTTCTTTTTGCCTTCTTTCCTTCTAAATTTCTTTCTTTTTCCTTTTTTCCTCCTTTCCTTTCCTCTCCTTTCCTTCCCTTTCCTTTCCTTTTCTTACTTTCTTTCTTTCCTTCTGTCTTTCTGTTTTGCCTTTATTCTTTCTTTTTGCCTTCTTTCTTTCTGTTTAGATTGCTTTCTTTCCTTCTGTATTTTTTCTTCTCACTTTCTGTTGTGCCTTCTTTCCTTCACTCATTGCTTTTTTCTTCCTTTTTGCCTTCTTTCATTTTTCTTTCTTTTGCTCTTTCTTAATTTTTGCCTTCATTCTTCCTTTTTTCCTACTTTCTTTCCTGTTTCCTTTACTGCCTTCTTTCCTTTTTCCTTCCCTTTTCTTTCTTTTTTGCTCCTTTCATTCTTTCTTTTATTTGCCTTCTTTCTTTCTTTTTCGTCCTTGCCTTCTTTCATGCCTTCTTTCTTGATTTCTTTCCTTCTTTTCTTTCTTGTCTTCTCCCATTTTTGCTGTCTTTATTCCTTCTTTTTGCCTACTTCCCTCCTTTCTTCCTTTTTGCCTTACTTCCCTTTTTCCTCCCTCCCTTCTTTTCTTCCCCTTTTGCCAGTCTTCCTTTCTTATTGTCTGTCTTCCTTATTTTCCTCCCTTCGTTACTTTCTTCCCTTTTTTCTTGCCTTCTTTCCTGAAAGTTGAAGCTAGCAGTCAATGCCAGACGGATGGCTTTTTTAGGTCTGTGTTAACCAGCACCTTTTTGTTTTTCTAAAAGTATGTATAACATAGTTAATTATAGGGGTTTTCAGCCAGACTTCATGCATTAGTCTGTGATTGTGCCCTTCACATTTTTCTTCCACCCACTCAAGTATGCATTAAGATGCAATGTTAGCCCACTTCAGCCATTTACTGACTTTACTATGAGTTATTGCATGCTGCCCTTTAACAAGGAGCTCATAAACACACACAAGGCAGTTCCCTTCAGTACCAGGTGTACCATGGTCATATGTACTTTTTGAGACCAGAAATCCCTTTTGTCTTTAGCCAGTGTTTTTCTTTAGATTTAATAAGGTCCCAGAAGCTTCCGAAACAATAAAGTTTTGCAAAAACCATAACCAAACAAAAAAAGATTTGCCAAAAGGCTGGAGGCCAATGTACGACCTATTGTCTTTGCCAATGCTTGTTTATTGCTATTCTTAAATGATTCAAGCATTAGACAACAGAAGGGAAAGGGACAGAAAGAATTTCAGCACAGTCCTTAAGAAGGAGTCTGCCAAGACCTCGTTGCGGTCAGCAGAGAGGTGGAGCTGTTTCCCCAAAAAGTAAATTTTCATCATGTAACGTTGATGTGAAATTGTGCCAACAATTGTCTTTTTCAATTGCTCTATCAATTTTGTGTCCAAAGTAAATATCTAACTTTATTAAGCCCTAGTTATAGAGGCACATTTTTTATAGTGACAAATCTTGTGATGTCAAGTGTTTATGAAAAACTGTTATGTGGAAATAAGATGTCTGCTGTTTGTAAGAGTGTAAGATTGTTTTATTATTTTAAATATGTTGGTTGAGAACAACATTTGTGATTGTGAACTTAATAAGAACAGTTTGTTTTCAATTCCAAAACAGAGATCATCTCCACTTTTTTTATGCACAAATTAGGCTTCTTACAAATAAAAGTCTGTATTTTTTGGGAACTTGTGTGGAACTATAATTTTAGATTAAAGTGAGACTATCCGTAAACCCACATAGCACCCCCATCCAAAATGAAACTATACATAACATTTTTTAGCAGCTGACATAAATTAATTTGTGTCTCATGGCACTAATAACGGATACCTCTGCCACATAGTAAAGTTTTTGGCAAAATCAGTCATCAAAAAATATTGGCAGGCAAAATGCCAACGTGTTATGAAGTTGACACGTCAGTATTCTTGGACACTGCATAAGAAAACTGAAGCAAAACAGTCAGAAATTGTATACATTTTGCAAACACAAAACTAAATATTTCCTTCACAATCAATGACAAATGTGAACTGCACACATACACATAAACTTGAGAGAAAACCAAAACTTCAAAAAGGTAAATACCTCCACAGTTGCACTACCACTAACATTTGGGCCGGACCTTTACCTGTAGCACCCACGTTGAGTGGGCTAGCAGACAAAATCACCATGTGTGACATAGTAGGAGGGAGCATGAATCACGAGGGGTTGAGTCAGTGGGGAGAACATGGAGTGAGGTGCTGGTCACACCATGGGCTTCCTACACCTACCTGCCTGTGCCACAAAGAATGTTGGTGGGGCTATTCCATACAGATCACTCCCAGCGGTATACGCGGAGTAGAAACCAGTCCATAAATTCTAGAGGGACCATAAGAGATAATTTGTGTAATTTTTCTTCATTGCTATGTTGTGAGGCTTCATATATTTAAGTTGGCTTAAACAGAGTGGTTGGTGGGAGGGGATTGTATGTTAATGGTCAACGGATTTTCAGAGGCATTGGGTAACAATGTTATGATGAATTGGTTATCCTGGGTTTGCTATTGAATATCAAAGAGGGTTTTTAAATAATGAAAATTAATGCAATTAACATGTAGAAATAATGTGTAGGCGTTAGACGAAAATCCATATTTTAAAAGTAAGTGAGAGCACTAGGCTTTCTATGTGTGCTGCAGAATGCAGCACACATAGAAAGAGCAAAATACAAGGAGAAATAAAAAAATTCTCCTCGTATAGCCATCCTAAGGCCAGGTTTTACCTGGCCTTAGTTTTTGGCTCTGCCCCATCCTTGTAAGTATGAGGCAGCATCAAAAAGCAATGGGTGTTGCGGTGGAACGCCCACTGCAACACCTATTGTACGTCAATTTCACACTCAGTAAAGCGTGAAAAGGGTCTTATTTACAAGGCGGCGTTAAGCCACGCTAAGGGGCTTAATGCTGCCTTGTAAATAAGGAGAACGGGATATCGCCACCACAACGTCATGAAAAGTGACATTCTGGTGGCGATATCCCCTTGTAAATATGCCCCGTAATTTTTTTATACCATACAAATGGTGGGAACTCTCTTGAGTTTCTATAAAATATTTCACAAAATGTTTCATTCAAATGTTTGTATCTGTAGACCATTGTCCTTTGACTGCTTAGATGACAGAAGCTTTCCTGTTCCCATGAAGACACCGCAAGCTGATTGGATGAACAGATGGAAGATGGAGACAATTTGTTTCAAATGTTTGATATGAAATCTTATATAAGTGCGTGTTCCTAGAGTAGAGAGAGACTTTCCAGACTTCTCTATAGATCTCTGCAGAGCCCTTTGCTGGGACGCTTCTCAGATTTATTCTGAGAGACTCTTTCATTTCCCTGCCTGAATCTATGCTGCTCTGGGACTCTGCTGAGTATCTTGAACCTCTCTTTATAGGAAGTTCTACTTTGATATTTGAGATCAGATTTTAAAAGCTTCATGCTTTCACCACTCGATTTTGGAACTTTTTATGGGCTCGAACTGACGCTTTTCTCTCATTTTCTAATATTAGAATAGGGACTTTGGAATGCGCCTAAATGCTATTGTTCTGTTATTGGTCATTAATGATTGCCTTAATTGATCTAATTGAATTGATGAGATTTAATATTGATTCTTCTAATAAAGCTTAAAAGAACTTTGAGACTTTAATAAAGTTTTGAAACTTACACCAACTCTCATCATTGACTCCCAAGAAATTGAAATTGAAACTGTGACGGCTAGTTGATTCGATTTGCAGCTCCTGATTAATTCTCACTTATGGCCAAGGTCTGTCAGTCCAGCCCGAGTAAGCAGGGATTCTGATTTGGTGAGTTGGTAAGATTACACTGTAAACCAAATATTTAACTAAGGTCCCGCTCCACCAGGGTCATCAATGAGTAAATCATAGAGGGAATGCTACTGTGTGATTCTTATTTAGTGAAAACACTGTCAACTCAGGAACAGTTATGCTACAATAAGTAATCTTCCTTGGACAGCATCATGCTAGGATCAGCTCGGTAATTGGCTGAGCATTAGGCTGTGATGATGCTGAGGTCTGGGCTAAAATGAGCCCAGGTTTGGAATCTAGGTTACGGAGATGTGCTCCAGGTAGGACTTGTTTGTGCTCATGGCTAGGCTTCGATGTGAACTGGTCTCAGTCAGTTCAGCTTCCCTCTGTAACTGATCTCTGTGATCCGCTATAGGAATGAAGGGAGTGGTCTGCTGTCAGGCCAGTCTGCTTGTTGTGGTCTGGGATAAGGACCATACAGCTCGGCTCTGGTAATAGCAAACTATGCTTAATATAGAGCTGTGTTTGTGGTCTCGATGCAGACAGATTTAGCTGACACCATAGTAATCAATAGTTCAATACTTCTTAGACTGGATGTTGGTTCCTCATGATTGGATTGCTTCTGTGTCTACTTCACTTTGCTGCACGTAATTTGATGGATTTGCTCCATTCTTGTATTCGTCTCACCTCTGGAGCATTTACTCTTAGTTGAGTGTATCATTCAACTGCTGATAGAAGGGAGCTATTGTTCATGTTTTGTCCTCATTTGTGACTTAGTACTCCATAGGAGTGCATGTCCCGATCCTTTCTCTCTTTCTGTCTCTCACCCCCTTATTTCCCGATCCATAGAGCACACACGCTCTTTCACTTGCTCCCTGTCTCTCTTTCTCTCTTTACTCCGCAGTCATGTTTTCACTCCCTCCGACACAGAGCACAGCAGCATCTCTGTGCCATATGGTCTCTCTCTTTCAACTCTCCCACCTTTCTGTCACTCACACAATGTTCCGTGGTATGGCGGAATGTAGCGGCCATCTTTGAAGTATAAACATGCATTTGCAACATGGCTCGCCACCACAATTGGATTTACCAATGCCAGCTCAATTTAACAAGCATCAGGAAAACCAATAGTGGAAAACAATAAGCATAAGCTAAGTTAGACCAATTCCAATGCTTGTTTAACTTGCGCTTGAAACAGTACCCACTGGAAATTGCAGGTCATTTGTTTTAGTCCAGGGGTGCAAACTCAGTTTTTTTATCTTTCTATGGTTAATACATGTACTACTGCGATGGGTTACAAATCCTGTTATTTGTTCAGCTCGAGGCGATTACATTTGTGATGTGCACCTTATATAAATAGTCATTATGGTTATTAATGTTAAAAGTAAAACTGGTAACACACATTAAAACTTTGGAATGTTGAGAGCTAGTTTTGAAAACAATGGAATAGCAGCGGACTATAAACATTGTATAGGCCTTCTGCCATTGACATTAGAATGCCTTTATCCACTTTATCTGTCTCTCCCTATCTACTTACGTAGGATAAGTGATGGGAAGGGGAGATGCAGTGTCTGTGAGCATGTGAAAAAACACACGTGGGTTGTTCCCTCCCTCCGTCCCTTGTTACTCATATGCAGACGCAATGATTGCCAGAGACGCAGGTGCAGGGAGCGGGAAGTCCCCAAAGATCATCTATCCCTCTCCCGTCACAAATGAAGCAAAGTAAGTTGGCAGAGTCAAGGGAGAGGCAGGGCTATGGTGATGCCCTTCTTTCTTTCACAGCTTTTGTTGCCCATTCATGATAATTACTTCCGGGAACGAGCACGGCAGCAAGAATGGTCCCAGCAGTAACTGTCAAAAATGCATAGCAGAGCTGTGAAGCAAAGCACCAACAGAAGCTGCACAGAGGCATAGGGGGTTTAAATCCACCATGTCTCGCGTAGTGGGCTATCTGACCCATTGAAGTCTTCCCCCATGTTATTGCTATATGTGGCTGGTCACATTTTAAAGTGGTGGGGTGTAAATGATTGGGAGCCTGTGGCGAGTGAGAATAGCAAGTGAACATGAATTTCATAAGGGGGCCCAGGGGGGTTGGTTATCAGAGTTGCACAGCACTCTTTATTGTGCAGCTGTGAAGTATGCTAATAAAAACCAAAAGCGTAATACGTCAGAAACCAAAATTTACATTTGAAAGTTACAACTATATTGATTTCCTTCCTTGACTAGCAGCACTATGGTGATAGAGAGCTGAAGACTGGTAAAAAAAAGGCGAAAAATGCACCCAGGACGTTCAGCCAATAGCACTGCCGAAGGAGCACATAGGGTTGAGGGCCTGCCTTGGGAGACATGGGGGACATGGAGATGGGGGTGGAGGTGAGTGACTGGGGGCGAGAGAGGGCTTGCACGCCGAGAACCACAAGAAGAAATTCAATCAATCAATCAATCAATCAGGGATTTTTAAGCGCGCTACTCACCCATGAGGGTCTCAAGGTGCTGGGGGGTGGGGGGGAGCAGCTCCAGTCAGTCGAAGAGCCAGGTCTTGAGGGTCTTCCTGAAGATGTGCAGGGTGGGGGCGCATCTGATGTCGATTGGGAGCTCATTCCAGGTCTTGGCCGTGATGTAGGAGAAGGTTCTTCCACCCGTTCTTGCTCTGCGGATGCGCGGGGGTTCGTCGAGGGCGAGGTCAGCGGATCGGAGGTTCCTCTTGGGTACGTGGAAGGAGATTCTATCTTTGAGAATTTGGGGTCCGGTGTTGTGGAGGCATTTGTAGGCGTGGGTGAGTATCTTGAAAGTTACTTTCTTCTCGACGGGGAGCCAGTGGAGGTTGCGCAGGTGTTGGGTGATGTGTTCGTGTCGAGGGATGCAGAGGACAAGTCTGGCTGAGGTGTTCTGTATGGTCTGGAGTTTGCGGAGCAGAGATTTGTTGATGCTGGCATAGAGGGCGTTTCCGTAGTCCAGTCTGCTGGTTATGAGTGCGTGGGTGACGGTCTTCCTTGATTCGGGGTGGATCCATTTGAAGGTCTTTCGGAGGATGCGGAGGGTGTTCAAGCAGGTGGAGGCGACGGCGTTGACTTGTCGAGTACGATGCCGAGGTTTCGGGCGTGGTCCGTGGGGGTGGAGGGGCTGCTGAGGGCGGTGGGCTACCAGGTGTTGTTCCATGCAGAGGAGGAGGGTCCGAGGACCTCTGTCTTCTCCAAGTTGAGCTTCAGGCAGCTGCTGCTCATCCAGGATGCGGCGTCCTTCATTCCTTCCTGGAAGTTGAGTCTGGTGGTGATGGGGTTCTTGGTGAGGGAGAGGATGAGCTGGGTGTCGTCGGCGTAGGATACTATGCTGAGTCCGTGCTGTCTGACGATGGTGGCGAGGGGGGCCATTTAGATGTTGAAGAGTGTGGGGCTGAGCGACGATCCTTGGGGTACTCCGCAGCTGATTTCTGTGGGTTCGGAGAGGAAGGGTGGCAGTCTCATTCTTTAGGTTCTGCCGGTGAGGGAGGAGCGGAGCCAGTTGAGTGCGGTTCCCTGTATGCCAGCATTGTGGAGTCTGGTGGTGAGTGTGCGGTGGGAGACGGTGTCGAAGGCTGCAGAGAGGTCGAGTAGGATCAGGGCTGCGGTGTGTCCTTAGTCGAGGAGGTTGCGGATGTCGTCTGTGGCGGCGAGTAGAGCGGTCTCGGTGCTGTGGTTGCTGCAGAATCCGGATTGGGAGGGGCCGAGGATGGAGTTAAATTCTTATCATCTCTGTTGGTCAAAGTGCAATGAATGCGAACAAGTGGATACTTCAGCCAATAAGTAACCCTCAACCTCCTGCATAACAATAGGTTTCACAGCCAGTTTATGAAGGGGCACACAAGAAAAATGTCAATATCTTTCTGGCTTAACATACAAGTCTGATGTTACCCAAAGTTATATGGAGGTTCAGTTTCACTAATGCCACTGAATAATGTATATTTGGCTGGTCACCCTGTCCATGTTGCTTTCCAAGCATCTGTATAGGCTCTCCCAAGCTTTCAAGGCCTAGACTGACCTACAAACCTTCAAGTGACCCTGCACAACCACGCCCAACTTTTGAACCGCTGGCCTGAGTCACTACCCCACTCTTGCACAGCCTCTCACAAGACTCCAGTGCTCACCCGGTTGTTTTCTGTTGCATTCTGGTACATGTAGTCCAGTTTATTGCTTTATAAATTCAGAAGTACAAATACCAGAATGGAGCATAAAAATCTTGAACTAGGTGGGGAATTCACACACAAATCAGAGAAACTTGAGACAGGTAGATCTTTGTGAGAGTCAAAGCATGAAACTGACAGGGCCTACCTCAGTGGCAGTGAGAAAGTGAGGCTGCGAGGGATGGCATGTCTCAGCTGCAGCTAGGATGTGAGACTGTTAGTGAGAACACGAGACTGCGAGAGAGGGCCTGTCCCTATTCGAGAAGGCTACCGGCTTCCAGAGAGTGCCTGTTTTAGTGTCAGCGAAGATGTGAAACTATCAGGGATAACATGGGACGGCCAGAGAGAGCCTGTTCCACTGCCAGAGAGTGCATTAGGCTGACAGATAGTGCCAGTCTCTTTTTTTGGCAAGGAAGTGATTCTGCTAGAGACGGCCTGTTACACATGCCTGTCCCACTGCTAGAAAGGCCCGTTCCACTGTTAGAAGGGTCTGCCCCACTGTTAGAAAGGCCTGCCTGAGCTGCCTGGCATCTCCTCCCAAGTCTGCAAACTTGACCCACAACTTCTGCCTTAGTCCCATGGTCAATGGGCGAACAGGGACAGCTCTGCAGGGCACCGTGCAAGTGCAAAGAATTGGGCAGGGCAGAGATCAGGGTACTACAAAGCCGATCTCCTGAGGGGAGACATGGGTGTTAAATGGCCCATTTCACCCAGGTTCCAGTGAGACTGCTCAGGACAACCAGCCCACCAATGCCCATCATGTGCAGGCCAGGCAAGGGAGGTGTCAGATGAAGAATTCTGCTGGCCTCCTACTGGGAAATGATGGGGTGAAAGTGGCTCTTCACACTGGAGCTCCAGCGCAGCAGCTTTTCCTCTGCCTCCTTTTCCCTCGTCTACTGGGATGAATCTGCAGTCATATTCTGCCAGAAGCCAGCCCAAGAGAGCCCCACTGTGGTAATGATGGCCAACGCTGAAGTAAGTACAAAACCATGTTTATTGAATCAAAAGTGGGAGCCCAAGTCCCGTCCTGTCACTCCAGGGAGATCCTGCTGCTATTGCCCATGGCACCGTTAGCAGCAGAACCTTTCAGAGGACCAATCCAGAACAAGCCAAAACATGGAACACCGGTTAATAATTCATATATCACAACATCAGCACACGGTAGGCAATAACATGCAGTTTCAGCATTGCAAACAAAGCAACTTTTATTTGCTTACCTGCTGTGAGAGCTCTTTTCAAATCAAATGCTGCCGTAGGCCTGTGGCAAATCCAACAACGCTCGTCTCTGTTCATGGCGAAAAGGGGGAGGGAGAGATAGAGAGAGAGAGAGAGAGAGAGAGAGAGCCTCCGACCCTGCGCTGCCTCAGTCAAGTGCACACACAGTGTGCACCAGGGCATAGGGCCTGGCAATCAAACCAAGCGACTCTAAGCCAATCCAGATGCTGCTCCTGGTGTTACTTGAAAAAAGAATGAGCCTGTACCTTGCGTTCTTTATTTAGTATACAATTTCACTAAATAGTCAAACCCATCGATTTCAGTTTGAGCAGGTATTTTATTTTAACCTTTTTATTTTCACTAAATTCTTATTTTTTGCTGCTTTTTTGATCAGAAAAAAACATGTGTCTGGTCATATCAAAAATTCTAGACATAAATGTGCTATACAACATATATTTACATAAATCAGTGTGTGACTTTTACAAAAAAGAAGAAAATCTAATACATATATCACATCCAATACATATATCACAATTGTTATTCTCAATTTTAATCCTGAAACTCTTAAAGCGTCTATATTCAGTATCCCAAATCAATACAGGGAAACTATTATTTTAGAAATCTTCTCAGATTAAATTTTATTCATTATTCCTCTGTATTTTTATGTGCCGTGTGCCTGTGCCATGTGCCTAACTCCCTTTTTGCTACTGGTGTTACAGCAGTGCCTGGATTAGCTGGGGCAGGGAATCTCAACGCTCATTACTGAGCCCTTGGCTGCGGCTTTGAGTCACCCCCGGTTCACTAATGCACCTCTTGTGCGCATGTCGGGCTGGTGTTACAGCAGTGCCTGGATTAGCTAGGGCAGGGAATCTCAACGCTCATTACTGAGCCTGTAGCTGCGGCTTTGAGTCACCCCCGGTTCACTAATGCACCTCTTGTGCGCATGTCGGGCTGGCCGGACAAAGGCAGCCGTCCAACCCGACATGCGCACTAGAGGTCCAGGTGCGCTGACTAACTCTAACGAGTCGATACCAAAGGGGATGATGGACGGAGCGCTAGAGCAAATCAAACACTCACCCCCAGTCAACTGATCTGGGTTTAATCCATCATCATTCTTTAGCTCACTCCACCACCCCAGTTCAGACATGGCCATATGCAAATCAGTCTGACCCTGTGCCTCATGGGAACAGTCCAGCCCGAACTGCCAAGCCATGTCTTCCCTGGACCGGAAACAAGCATCCTGGGACCGGTTTCGGGTTCAAAACCCTCATCAGCCAGGCTATCTTGAATCCAGTGGCAAAGTGAGCAAGGGACCCACGTCTGGGCATACCCTGCCAACTTAGGGCGAACAAAGCGATACCAAAGGGGATGATGGACGGAGCGCTAGAGCAAATCAAACACTCACCCCCAGTCAACTGATCTGGGTTTAATCCATCATCATTCTTTAGCTCACTCCACCACCCCAGTTCAGACATGGCCATATGCAAATCAGTCTGACCCTGTGCCTCATGGGAACAGTCCAGCCCGAACTGCCAAGCCATGTCTTCCCTGGACCGGAAACAAGCATCCTGGGACCGGTTTCGGGTTCAAAACCCTCATCAGCCAGGCTATCTTGAATCCAGTGGCAAAGTGAGCAAGGGACCCACGTCTGGGCATACCCTGCCAACTTAGGGCGAACAAAGCGATACCAAAGGGGATGATGGACGGAGCGCTAGAGCAAATCAAACACTCACCCCCAGTCAACTGATCTGGGTTTAATCCATCATCATTCTTTAGCTCACTCCACCACCCCAGTTCAGACATGGCCATATGCAAATCAGTCTGACCCTGTGCCTCATGGGAACAGTCCAGCCCGAACTGCCAAGCCATGTCTTCCCTGGACCGGAAACAAGCATCCTGGGACCGGTTTCGGGTTCAAAACCCTCATCAGCCAGGCTATCTTGAATCCAGTGGCAAAGTGAGCAAGGGACCCACGTCTGGGCATACCCTGCCAACTTAGGGCGAACAAAGCGATACCAAAGGGGATGATGGGCGGAGCGCTAGAGCAAATCAAACACTCACCCCCAGTCAACTGATCTGGGTTTAATCCATCATCATTCTTTAGCTCACTCCACCACCCCAGTTCAGACATGGCCATATGCAAATCAGTCTGACCCTGTGCCTCATGGGAACAGTCCAGCCCGAACTGCCAAGCCAGTGTCTGTCATTGTCAGTAATATTAAGCAAGCCCCATTTCCCCCAGGCCTGCACTGGCTTAGGACCCACCTCGAATATGCAACCTGCCCGTGGTGAAGGCTGCCTGTCATGGGCAGAATGAAAACACTTAAAAATAAAAGTTAGCAGTTTGCTCAGAATTTATTGGAGGGCCAGGGGGGGGGCAAAGAATAAGAGGGGCAATGGCCCTATGCCCAATAGAGCATTTTCTAGTTGGCTATACTGATTAACATATATTTACATGCACAGATACCTAGCACTTGATATCATAGTCTCTGAGAATATTGCAGCTGTATTGAGCTGAGAGCATGGGAAATTTTGACATGCTACCACTGATGCGAATCCATGGATTAATATGGTTTGTGGAGTTCTTCCTGTGGCATCAGACCAAGACCATATGGAGTCCCTTTTCAACCCCAGACGAGGACTGACTTACCTAGAGGAGTGCCGCATGCACCTACAACCTACAGATAGCGTCCTAAACTTCTGAAGGCATTGATAAACCACAGATAATAGAGAGAATATATTCAGCTCACCCAGGAGCAATAGAGAACCAATCCCCTCAAGGAAGGAGTAGGCCAGCAGGTAATGTTAAACAGAGTCAACTCTTAAGTGACTAAACCCAATCCCAGGAAACAGTGTTAAGTAATCAAGGACTGCTCCATGGATTTCACCCAGGAGCAAAAGAAGGCTGGAGAGAGAGTTAAGTGACCAGGAAATGATGTAAAGACTCTACCCAGAGTGTTACAAAGCAACTCTTAGCATTGGGCATTATATATTCAGTCACGTTATTAAATCCGTGCAAGAGTGGAGCTGGCCCAATCCCTCAATGTGAGTTCATTTAAGAAACTAAAGTAATAGGGTGTGATCACATTCTTTTGAAGGAATGCATTTAGGTTAAACAACACAGGGGAGAAGTGGGTGAGTGGGTACAAGAATGAGGTGTGGCATTGAGAACAGCGCCAATGGGCCTTTTTTTGCCATAGAAGACCCAAAAAGGGAAGATACCAAAAGAAAACATCTGTGACCTCTCCGGCCTTCACCTGGATACCCAGACACTTTGGGAAGAATGGCTAAATACTGTGGTGTAGATGGCCTCTGAACGAGACCCCAGTGAACAGAGCTTGACATCTGTGGAAGGGGACAGCTGGGTGGGAGGGACGGAACAAATGCAAATATCCCTCAATGGCAGAGAAAAAACTGGGAAATCAGGCACTACCGCATTACAATATCCACAGTAGAGAAATCTTTATAGTGGCAAATGCCTGAATTTGCTTGCACAATAACAACAGTATGATAAGCTACTGCATTGAAAAGCTAACGAAAATTAGCCACATACACTATGGCAGGCAGAGCAAATTTTACATTTAATTAAAAATGTTGCTTCTCGGGTTCTGAAATGTGCTCCCAGTAGAAGATTACCTTGCAACAGGTGCACACTGTTTATCTGCACATTGCGCAGATCAAGAACCAGGGACAGGGGTGCACCAGGTCTTTCCTTAGCACCAACAGCTAGTGCACTGTGTACCACGCTTGTTCTGTCCCCCCCTCCAGCTGTCGGTTCAACTTTCTACAAATCTTGCATTTTGCTTCTGTCAGTTCCCAGGACGGTGTGGTATCCCTCACTCTAGAACACCTGCGGTGGCTATGTGTGAGTCACAGGGTCAAGACTGATTTGCATATAGCTGGGTCTGAACTGAGGTGGCGAAGTGAGCTAAAGAATGATAATGGATTCAACCCACATCTGTGACTGGGGGTGAGTGTCTGAAAAATTTCAGCGCTCCGTCCATCATTTCCTTGTGTTTGCTTTGTTTGCCCTAAGTTGGCAGGGTATGCCCAGACGTGGGTCCCTTGCTCACTTTGCCACTGGATTCAAGCTAGCCTGGCTGATGAAGGGTGTTGCCCAGAAACCGGTCCCAGGATGCTTGGTTCCGGTTCAAGGAAGACCTGGCTTGGCAGTTCGGGCTGGACTGTTCCCATGGGGCACAGGGTCAAGACTGATTTGCATATAGCTGGGTCTGAACTGAGGTGGCGAAGTGAGCTAAAGAATGATGATGGATTCAACCCAGAACTGTGACTGGGGGTGAGTGTCTGAAAAGTTTCAGCGCTCCGTCCATCATCTCCTTATGTTTGCTATGTGTGAGTCACGGCCAGAAGATCTATCCCAATGTCCTACCTGGTCCTTAACGTCCCAAAGAGGGAAGATATGGTCCCCAGAAGCACACTGTAAGATATATTCAGGAACCTTAAAAATAGTTCTCAGCAACAAGCTTAATTAATTTGGGTATGTATTCACATCATTTCTTTTGAGAATACCAACCAGCGCTGAATAGGATGGTCACATCTCTGTGCACCTTCTGCCAACATTGCAAGAATGAGGCATTCAGTGAAGCAGTGACCTCTTATCTGATCCAGACTACCCCACCCCAAGGCCACTAGGTGGCAGAAGACTCTTGTCCATTTACCTGGGGTCTCTATGGGTCTGACCGCCTGTGCTCCTAAACACTCCTCCTCCCCACCCTGACTGTTATACTACACTTTTTATTCCACCTGGACTGCTGTTAGTTGGATAAAAATGAGCCTTTCAAATCTGTATCTTCCCACATGAGAAGGAGAAACTCAACAAGCCATGGTGCATGACTCACATTGTATGAGCATCAGTAGGAGCCTTTAGAGCTAGGGATGTCAGATGTCAACAGGTGACGTCAATAACACTCTAATATCCGCTTTTGGGTTTCATTTGCTATGCATGCGGACAACACCCACATTATTTCTCAAGTCAAAGACTCTTCTTGAGGCTCAGCTTCGTGCACAATCATGCCTGATATCACTGGTGGACTGGATGGAAGACAACTTCCTGTGCCTAAGCACCTCCAAGACTGACATTTTAGTCTTTGGCAAGCTGGATACATGGTCTTCTCAATGATAGGCCAGTTCTTTCGACACTCCAGAACCAGTTGCATCTCCATGTAACCTTGGAGTGGTCCTGGATACAAATCTATCCTTCAAAACACAAATTTCTAAGCTTAGATCCACTTGTTGTTTTATGTTGAAAGTATTTGGACAGATTACTTCCATATTGCCTTTCAGCTCTCAAACTGTATCAGTTTCTGTATCTGTCACAAAGCTCTGTTTACAACACGACTTAACTCCTGAATGACTACTTTCTTTGCCCTTTATACGCCTCTTAGAGTCTCAGGTCTGCTTATTTCCTAACACTGAAAGTCCCTGATTTTATTAAATCTCACACGGGTGGACGAGCCTTTTCCGTACTAACAGCGTCCCTCTGGACAAGCCTTCCTTTCAACTTGCATTTGCTACCGAACCTTTCAGTAGTGGCTCGCACATGTAAGAGCGGTGAGGCGGTAGGGCAGAGGAGCGGCGTGGCGGGCGGGTGCGGGGGGGTGAAGAAGTGGTGGAAGTCGACAGACGATGGGATAAGTAATGTTAAATAAATAAATAAATAAAACCACTTACTTTGCACTAACCGCATCGCCGCGTCAAGCGCAAAGTAAGTGGTTTTATTTATTTATTTAATACTACTTATCCCTTCGTCTGTCGACTTCACCACCCCCCACCCCACCCCGCTCCGCCGCTCTCACCTGTGCGAGCTACTACTGCAATCACTGTAAACTCTGTCCCTCGATGTGCAATAAGAACATGTGGGTATAGGTTTAACCGAATGAAAGGAATGTATAGAATTTTAAATGAAAAAGTGGAGAACAGCCTGTAACTACTTAAACTAACATTGGCAAAGCTAATAGGTCCTCCCTTTTTTTACTACAGTCAATCATTTTTAAATCACTTATCTTAAAAAAAATAAAGATGGCCACAGTGTGGGCACACATCTATGTGGGGGCCTCCATGCCATCTTTTTCCCTTTGTTTAACGAAAACTCATTCAAAGATGGCCACCACATGTGTACACAAATGTGCATGCATACTGGTGACCACTCACTAATACAGGGGCACCTGGTGGTAAGTAAGGGGGCTGGAGGGCAAGAGGGTGCTGGGCGGGCTAATGGATTTTAAGGAGAACAGAAAGGGCTCAAAACAGGGAGGAGAGGACACACAAGGAGACAAAATAGCCCCTCATGCAGTGCAACATAAACAGCGGGAGGTTAAAAATCATCCAATCCAAATATGCTAACACTGAAAAGTCCTCTGTGGTGGCCCAACACCAGAGAGTGGAGGAAGAGGAGCAAGAAACTGAGGTATTGCATGGCACTGTATGCAAGACCAAGAGGCGGACATAAAGCTCACCTTGGAGCTGTGTTCGATACAATAGACCTGAAGCTGAAACTTTCTGTAGATGAGATCCAAAAAGTTTGGAACAGACACAGCAAAGAGGCATAAAGTAAGAGAGATGCAGAAGAAAAGTGCAGCATGTTGTGTTAGGGAAGAGTGGGGATTTTAGCGATGCAAGTGAATCATTCATTCTTTTTTTTCTTTGCCATACTGCATGTTTCTGGAATTACATTATGAACCACAAATCACATGTGAAGTACAAGGGAAATACATTACACTGTCCAAAGGAAGCATGGATCTCAACATTATGTTTTTAAGCTAGGAACACAAACAATGACAACAAGTGCTAGTACAATTTATTGTAGTGATAAAATGCTTGCGAAATAGGACGGTCTGTAGCGTAAAAGGGTGCGTTACAAAAAGATTTCTCCTTTCAGATTAAGGTTGAACAACATGAGTCATCTGATACAGGCGGGAACAACACGCCACCCGATACCAGGAAAAATAAATCACATCGGGGAGCAAGGCAATTTTGATCAACTACGGGCCACAGACTCGGATTAGCAGCCATTTAAAATTGACAAGGTGCCAAACTGGTGAACCGCATGCAAAACAAAACGTCAAGGGAACAGAGACAACACTGATTGATGCAAAACTGCCTGCTTGTGAAGCCCCTGAAAAGACCCATTAACTATAATGTACTTCCAGAATGACTAGTGCACGTCGCAGAGCAGCGAACATCAACTACCATAAGGAATGAAAGAAAACAACACTTAAAGGCTGAAAACACACAACTTAAAGGCTAGCATACATGCCTAAAAACACACAAAACAATATAGTTATTGTCTAAAGCCACACTGTTAAAATGTTTAGCTTTATTGCTTCTAGGACCAAAAATTTGGTGTGGGTGTAACGTGTAATTCAGTGTAGTGTAATCACATGGAATTACCTAAAAATTCAGCGAGATTACACTTGAATTATGGAAGAAGAGCAATTCTGCATTTAGCACTTTTTTTGTAGTGCGCAAATACCCTCTCACGTCCAAAATGGACACAAGGATGAAGTTTGCGCTAAGAAAAAGCACTAAATGCAACACAATACAAATAGCGTGCGCAATCAGTTGCTCACTCTTGCTAAATGTGCTCTCACGTTAGGATTTTCCCTCAACCTACTACTGACATTTAGGAGCTATTTTCTTACTCCAAAATGCACCTTCGCATCCAAAATGAATGCGAGGATGGATTTCGCTATAAGAAACAGCGCTAAAGGCAGCAGAACACAAATACCGAGCCCGAGCGGCTGCACGCGTTTGCTAAATGTGTTCTTGCATTAGTATTTTTTCAACAACTTACTCTTAAATATGCAAGGAGGAGTAATTGCGTAATTATTAATAATTCCGCATCAAAGAGTAATGCAGAATTACCAAAATTACTCTAATTACTTCGATGTAATTGGAATCCCACCCAGGCTTACAAATATAACTGCCTGACATTGCGAATTAAATACATATCCCTGGGTCTTTAAAATATTATGGAACAGATTAACAAATCAAAGAGGTTAGGAATCTTCTACCCTATGTAAAGATCTACGGCCGAAGTATTTTGGGAAAATCACATGACTGCTCCTAGAAATCTCCTCTACAAGACCTCCTGGACTACTCCAGCAGCAAAATGTACGCATACAGAATTGCATCCAGTTGCAAAATACCGCCTCCGAAAATGTGCATTAAAGATATTCAATTTTAACCCAAGGGTAATTTCCCCCCACTGGTAAAATATTTTTCCTATTGGAAAATTCTGCTAATTATATTAGATCACAGTTGCAATTATAGTGCTTCATATCCCTTTCGTGCTCTGGATGGAAGAGTGCTTGGCTATCATGTGGCCTACGTGGATAGTGTCTGGGAATCATGCATGAGGACCAGAGTAGTTGTATTGTGTTTAGCACTGTATAGTGGAATGTAAGGGAGTGCGCAGCAGGCCGATAAAGCTACAAAAACTAGGGCATGGGTGGATAGAAATGTGTGCATGCGGGGGCGTGGCTTGACGCCCAAGAGACATGGCGGCGTCCCGGAACGGCTCGGCGGTTTCACGTCCCCAGGCCATACGGGGCGAAACCGCTGTCAACGAAGGACGTCGGAAGGTCTCCTGATGCTAAGGAGCAGAACAACGTGAGGATAATAACGGCGGAAGCGGCAAAATATGTTCGTGAAGCGCTGAGCAGCGGCGCGATTTTGAAGCCGCCATTTTGTGACACTACTCATTCCAATGAGCGCCTATAATGAAGGGAAACTACGAGCTATGTGAGGCATTTTAATCTTTTTTTTTTTTATTCGTGTTGACAATGCTGTAGTCACACTAATACTGTGAGGAGGGGAGAGCGGCGGCGCCTGGATGCAGTGTGCTGAGGAAAAGTGAAAGAAAGAGAGAATTTTGACGGCCATTTTGTGAACTCACATCTCTTGTACCTCAGAAGTAGTTACTATTTCATGGTGTAGTTTTCTCATACACCAATAGAAAAGCCTCCATACGTATGCGAATACCTTTTGATACTATGCTTGACACACTACTATTCTGACTTGTCAGGGATTGAAAGGCACAAGATTTTACGCTAATCACGCTTTTCCTACTTCGGATGGATTTGGACACTTTTAAAGCGCAACACGAGTTAAACTCATACTAATGTTTGGGTGGTGGTTGTCTGACGAGGCGTGACACCGCTTCCTTCCTTCAACATATAATCGTTTTCCTCAGGTACTGACAAGTGTGTCGGGCGGGCGCTTTATGGGCAAAATAAAGCATTTTCGCTTAAATCCTTCAGCACCTAAGCAAATTTTTGTTAAGAATTCCAGAATTTTCAGCGAATACGCTAAGCTGGAGGATTCTTTGCTGACTACGCCACAGGTTCCTGAACCAACGATGGATTCGGCTCATGTATCGTCCGGAAAATCTATCACCAAACGCCTAAAGAAGGATCCCCCTTCTCCTCCTAAATCAGCTTCTCCTGTGTCCATGGAGCTCCTATTGGAAGAAATTAGGGCTCTTCGACCCTTTATGGAGGAAACGAATTCTAAATTGCAGGCCCTCACTGATAATTGGGTTCAATTAGACTCCAGATTAAACACAGTGGAACTTAGCGTCTCCTCATTTGCGGAAACTACAGAAAAGGTAACTCAACTTAATTCCCAGGTTTCGCAGCTTCAGAGGCAGATGGAGGACATTGAAAATAGGAATAGGCGGAATAATGTGCGTATTTATGGTCTGGGTGAGGGGATTGAGGGATCTGATCCTATCACTTTCTTTAAATCTTTCTTGCCTAAGGTTCTCCATCTGCCAGATGACACTGTACTTAATATTCAGCGGGCACATAGATTGGGTTGTCTCTCTCCTGGCACACTACACCCGCAGAAACCAAGAGGAGTTATTCTTTATTTCTTGGAGTACACAGATCTCTTAAAAGTCTTGTCAGCGGCCAGATCCCTCACACGAATAACCTGGTCAGGCTCTACTCTATTCTTTGCGCAGGACTATGCTAAAACTATCGCCAATAGACGGAAGGCGTTTTTAGAAATGAGACCTGCTCTTCGATCAATGGGGGCCAGATATGACCTCTTCCACCCTTGCCTCTTCAAGGTTACGTTGAACAACAAGACGACAACTTACGAAGATCCTGTGCGCCTAAAGAGCTTCATTAATTCCTCCAAGATAGATACCATGGATGCATCGGGACCTTCCTCTTCTTCTCGTTTTGTCTGAGTTTGTGTAACCCTTTTACAGAATGTTTTATGCCTCATATCTCTTCGTTTAAGCAATTTATGCTCACAGCGCTTCGTTCAACCAATACATTTAGTGTTTACAACCAAATATGTTTTCTATGTTGTTCTGATTGCTATTCAGTCTTTATGTTACTTGCTGTTCCTTTTTGATGTTATAATGGTTGTTTTCTTCGCCCATACAGCAATCTTCTTTTCCTGGCATGTTTAGCCCCGAGTCCTCCGTGTGGTCATACCCGGTTACACTGCGTGTTTCATGTGGTTTCACCCTCCCCCTACCTTCCCACATCCTCCCTGTGTAAGTATGTTACCCTGGTTTTATTGTTCTTTTTTTCCTCTCCTTTTTTCTTATTCTATATTTGACTTTGTTTCTGACTTCTCTTCACGTGTCATCATTCTTCCTTTCCTAAATCAGACTTTTCCTCATCTGTACTTTTCTGACTATGCACATAAACTCCACCTCTTTTCCTTTTTCTTAGATGAAGGATCAATAGCTCTGTTTTATTGGGACTGTTCTTTATACCATTTCCTTTGCTGGTTACTGCAAATCTTTATCTTACACATTACGGTTTATACGATAAGTATGGTTAAATATAGGCAATGTTATTATCTTATTGCATGCATTATCTTAGTTTGAGGTATCTTCCTATCTTCTTTCTATTCATTTCTTTTGTTTAAGTTTTGATGTCACTAAAAATAGTATCTTGGAATGTAAGGGGATTGAATTCGCCTATTAAGCGGCAAAAAATATTGACTCATTTAGCGAAATTGAATGCTGATATAGTATGTGTTCAGGAGACCCATCTCACAGAGGTGGAATCTTTAAAACTTAAAAGGGGCTGGGTGGGAGAGGTTTTCTTTTCTCAGGGGGATGGGAAACGTAATGGTGTCATGATGCTTTGTCGTAAATCGCTTCCTTTTAAACTTCTTTCCCAAGATTCAGATGAAAATGGAAGATGGTTGAATGTTAAGTTGTTGTTAGGAGAAGCTCCGGTCTCTTTCCTCATTGTCTATGCCCCTACTGGTGGGGACTCCTCATTCTGGTCATCAATGGCCCGACAACTTACCACATGTAATGAAGACAACTTGATATTTGCTGGTGATTGCAATCAGGTCATGGATCCCATTTTGGACCGGAACTCTAAAATTACCTTTACACCTAACAAATCACATAGATCTTTTATCAATGCTATTACTCAGCATAAACTCCTGGATGCCTGGAGATTCTGTCATCCTGCGGAGAGGGAATACACTTTTTACTCTCCGGTCCATCACACCCAATCGAGAATTGATTACTTCTTTGTTTCCCATAATGTATCCCAAGCCCTTGTTGATGCTGAGATTGGACCTATTTTATTGTCAGACCATGCCCCTGTTTCCATTTGCCTTGACATCCTTCTTAAGGTAAATACACCTCGGAGGTGGCGCTTTAATAATACACTCCTTTTAGACCCAATCTTCACTTCGTCCTTTACCTCTTTTTTTAATGACTACTTTTTGTTTAATCAAGACGATACCATATCTTTTTCGGTTATATGGGATGCCTTTAAAGCATCAGCCAGAGATTTCATCATAAGATATACCGCCAAGAAGCGTGCGGAAGCCCGCAAGCGTTCTAATGACCTGTTCCATGAGATAAAGAGACTGGAGCAATCCTACTATTCTACGAATTCGAAAGAATGTTTGTCCGCCCTTCTAAAAGCTAAGATTCAGTTTAATAAGGATACCACTGACAATGCCTCATTATATTTGTTGAAATCCAGCTCGAAATTTTATGGAGGACAAAATAGAGCGGGAAAAATTCTGGCAAATTACCTAAAGGTCAAACACAACAAACTGAATATCGAATCCATATTTGATGAACATTCTAGCTTGAAATTCAAGGACCTGGACATAGTGAACATATTTTCCTTTTTTTATAAATCATTATATACGGCAGAGACGCAACCCACAGATCTTTTATTGTCCCAATTTTTTTCTACTATTCAAAAGCCAGTACAGGCTTTTCCTGAACTTTCACCTCTGGAAACAGACCTTACCACACAAGAATTGCTGAATGCTTTACATCACCTTAAGAAAGACAAAGCTCCAGGACCGGATGGCTTTACAGTTGAATTTTTTCTTCACTTCTCTAAGTTGTTGCTTTCTAAACTTCATTCTCTAATTTGCTCCTTTTGCGCTTCTGGGGGTGCCGCTGGTTCCTTTTTGGAGGCACATATTTGTCTCATCCCTAAGGAGGGTAAGGACTTAAAGTATTGTAAAAACTACAGGCCTATCTCCTTGGTTAATATTGATTATACATTTTTTTCCAAAGCTTTAGCTCTTCGATTGGATTCTTTTTTGCCAAATTTATTAGGCAAGGAACAGTCTGGTTTCGTTAAGGGCAGGCTCATCACAGACAATACACAACTTTTTTTTGATGTTCTGTCCAAGTCCTCCCACCTTAAACATTCTCTTGCTGCGATAGCTCTGGATGCAGAGAAGGCATTCGATAGAGTCGAATGGCCATATTTGTTTCATGCTTTGAGATGGTATGGCTTTGGTCCAAGATTCATTTCTCTCGTCTCCCTTCTTTACTCGAATCCTCGTGCCGCAGTTATTGCTAATGGTCTACTCTCCTCATTTTTTGATCTAGGCAGAGGCGTCCGCCAAGGATGTCCCTTATCCCCATTCCTTTTTAATCTAGCTTTGGAACCATTCCTCTCCAAAATCCGCCAAAACCCAAACATTCATGGTTTTGAGATCAAGAAATCTCACATCAAATTTGCAGCGTATGCAGATGATATCCTGCTTTTTATATCACAACCGGGGGAATCTATCCCTGCTTTTTTAACCGAAGTTCGATCCTTTTCATCTGTTTCTGGATATAAGTTAAACATTGACAAATGCGAAATCATGCCCCTCACCAAATACACTTTTAAAGAGGATTATGCCCCCTCCCATTTTTCTTGGAGCCCCAAACATATTAAATATCTAGGATTACATTTTGCTCCTCTAATTTCAGACACAGTTTCCTTGTGTATGAATAGTTGTACTCAAAAACTTTCTGGTCTAACAGCTAGGTGGCATCCTCTTTATTTGTCGTGGTGGGGGCGCCTTGATACCATAAAAATGATGCTATCCCCTATAGTGCTGTACACTATTTCCAATATCCCTGTACCCATCCCGGCCAAATTAATTAAAAAAATTAATTCGATTCTCTTGTCTTTTCTTTGGAATAACAAGAAGCCTCGTATGTCATTGGCTAGATTGACTCGGCCTAAAGTTGAGGGAGGAGTTGGCTTTCCGGACTTTTCTACCTACCATAGGTCCTTCCTTTTACGTCAAGCTGCATGTTGGCTTATTGAGAACATAGATGATTGTCCTTTATGGACTCTAGTTGAGAGCCAATTTTTATGTCCTTTCTCCTTTCAAGAATACCTTTCCTTTACACGCAAACCGCAGACCTTGTCAACTCCTATACTGAAACTTACATCCTTGCTTTTGGGATCAAATTCTTTTCCAGCAACGGGAAGCTGCGACACACCCCCTAACTCAACGATTTGGCATAATAAAGCTCTGCTAATTCGAAATAAGCCCCTCTACTGGAAATCTTGGCACCAGAGGGGTTTGATTTGGATCCACCAATTATTCTCTCATTCAGAATTTATATCCTTTCCCCAACTCAGGACAGCTTATGGTTTACCTGCTTCCTTCTTTCCCAAATATAAACTCCTCAAACTAGCGGTGATGGAGTTGTACACCAAATCTATAGGTACATCAACGGAGACCCATACTCCTAACACTCCTCATAATCTTCATACCCTATTATGCACTCGACCCAAAGCCTCTACTCTTTACTCGCGTCTACATGCTTCCCAGGGAGATAGACAGAAGTCCAAGGTGGAAGATGCCTGGGAAAGAGAGTTGAAAACGTCTTGGTCAATTTCTTTTTGGGGAAAAATTTGGACAAAGATAAGACAATCTTCAAGAGCTGCGAATACAACACAAACACTGTTTTTTGTATATAATAGATTATTGATTTGTCCTAATATATTAAGCAAACAATACCCCTCAGTCACAGACACTTGCTGGACTTGCTCCTGTCCAAATGCTGATTTATTCCATATGCTGTTTTTATGTTCCTTTGTTCATGAATTTTGGAAACGGGTATGGTCACAGATTAATTCCATTTTTGGTACTAATTTTTCATTTTCCTTTGTTCATGTGTTTTTGGGTAGTCTTTCTCCGGCTTGGAAAGATCATCCATTACATGTCAAAATCATTGATTTGTTATTAGCGGTGGCTTTCCAGCAAATTACTACGAATTGGAAGGACTTCTCAAAAATCTCATACCAGGCATGCTGGTATTCGATTTGCCACAATCACAGATTGGATACTTCTTTTGTTCATCCGGTTTCTCTAGCAACGAAACGCTTAAGTTTGTGGTCACCTGTAACATCATTTATTGATATTAGTGCCAAACGTTTTCGTATATTGCTGCCATCTAAGCAGGAAGTCCTCAAACCCCCATGATTCCCCTGATCATTCCTTAGCTTCTTTATTTTATTAATTGGTTTCATGATTTATTCTTTGTACATTGCCTTTCATTTTCATTATATGTATTGCTATAACCCTATAATTATTCTTATAATTCATTAATGTATTGTGATGACACTTGCGTAATCTGAATTGTATTTGTAACACCTATGTTTTCTTTTACTTTAATAAACTTTTTCTTGAAACTTAAAAAAAAAAAGAAATGTGTGCATGCTGTGTGACCTATATGAGAAGTATTTTGGTGATGTGAGTGTATGGCAGAGACAGCTCAAACTGTGTTGAAAAAAGAGTGAGAGTTAACACAGGTGCATATGCGATATGCCTACTGTCTTTGGGGCGGTCTGCAAGACGCACCATAAGACACTCTGAATATAAAGGGTGGGAAACTGCCCAGAGGTGAAGGTTCCTCGCCATATAAGGTGCAATCTTACATCTGATATTGTATATGCTCTGGAGTTCACCCACATGCAGTGATGCTGCAAAGGTGATGAGCCCTTTGTGAGGCACAATCTTGCATCAGTTTTATATATGCTTTGGAGCCCACCCAGCTGTGGCAGAGAAGCCAGGTGAAGGAATAGACATTGTATATCTTCTAAGGAGACCAATGAGTAGCAGTAGACTCAGTCTACAGGAATGGGCATAAAACTAGCC
Source organism: Calotriton arnoldi (assembly GCA_963921515.1). Lineage (NCBI taxonomy): Eukaryota > Metazoa > Chordata > Amphibia > Caudata > Salamandridae > Calotriton > Calotriton arnoldi. Next base: position 684,604 of record CAWUFW010009350.1, read on the forward strand.
ATAGAAAATGGACTTCGGGTCTACGCTGGAGGGCAGTGGAGAAAACATTATATGGCCAGTCATGGTATAGCCTCAGGACTTCACCCACGAGCAATATGGATCAAACCATAAGAACTGGAAATTATACAATTATCTTTTGTGTCTGTTCTGAGAAATCTGAGAAGCAAGATCATGCAACACATAGGACTGGGATCTTATGCAGCTGGCCATGGACAACCCATGGGAATGCGTATTATATCATCAGCCACAGAAAAGTCTGTAAGGTGACCACCCAGGGGCAGCAGCAAGCAACTACAGAAGTAGCAATTACACAACCAGCAAATAGATATGGGAGTTGTAGAGCCAGATTTAGAACATGCAGTTTGTAAATTGAGCTGGTGGTTGCAAGCGAGGCTCACCGGCACTCACTTTTTAGGACTAGCCACTTTTTCCTCATCAGGCTTTGACCTAGAGCAAGACAGAGAAAAACACAAAAGGGGGAAAGAAGTAGGAAGAGAAATAAAGGAAAACAGTAACAAAGAAAGAAAGCAAGGATGAAAAAGAACCTGCAAGAGTGAGATAAAGGTGAGATAAAGGGACAGGGAGTGTTTGGTGGTGGATGAAAGAGGCAAGAGGCAAGAGGCAAGAGGTGGACTTGACTATTGTTAGAGATTATTACGCGTTTATATTTCTGTGCACCATAATTAACGTGTAGAATGTATTTTCACACTCGATTACACATGTGTACAGTGATAGAGTACTGTTTCTTTTGAAACAAATTCTTTATGATGTGTAAAAGTGCCTTTTTCTTATCCTTGTTAACCAAGCCTTAATTAAGGTATAAACATCATCTTGTCCAAAATAGAAGTCACCCTCGTCATTCACGGCTTTCCCCTGCACATTTCACAGTTGTTTCTGGAGCATACAGATTATTATTATTTGTTTATTTCCATTGTTGTCGTTCCTGCTAACTTCAATGAACTTCTTCGGTCAGTTATGAAACTGCAACTATTTAATTTTATTGTGCCTAGATTTGCTAATGAAATGATACATTTGATCACACCACATTGATTCTGCAGTTGTGTTAATTTCATATGCACAAATAATGTATAAAAACCCGCAATTGTGAGGGTGACCAAGAAGACATTCCTCTTCTACGAGGGATGCAGTCTGGTACTATCCTCATTTTGCTGCCCACTTGAGACTTATTATAATTTCTGATTCTCCATACCTTTGTGTTGTATTTTGTATGTTTACATTGTTCATACAATTTGGTACTTCACCTTTAAACCTGTATGATTACGGTGCTCTAGAATGTGGAGTCTCCTAGAAACTGTGTGAAGCTGGAGCATTCCTTATGGAGCTGTTGGCAGAGCTGGTCTTCCTAACTCTGCTACCGATGTAGCCAATAAATAACCTTAATACTCCATGCTGTGTCGAGTTGGTTACTACAAAATATTGGCGACGATTAATTGGCTACATCAAGAACCCATGCAGCTGAGCCTACTTCTCCTGACGATAACTATGCTGAGTTATTTATGAACTTGTACGAGGGAACACTCTCCAAGGTATTTTTTCGTGCCTATTCGTATTGTGCTTCCCTGCACTGTGTTTTATCTCTAAAAGAAATAACTCATCTGCATGTATCAAAGAGGAGAAGTGCTTACTTTTTAATTTACCGGCAACCGTCTCCCTCGCGCTGTTTGTCTCGTGCTTCCATCCTCGCTCAGCCTGACATCTGCTGCTTGTCTGCCCTCGGGCCTGCGTTCTCCCATTGTTGTTCCTTCAACGTTCGAGCCTTGTTTCCATTTGAATGCTATTGACTGCAACGTCACCGCGTTACGCCACGCCACACCGCAGCGGCCATCTTACGAGATTGGGAAGCTGTTCTTCATTCTGCAAGTTACGTGCTAGTTGTCATGTCACCGCGTCACGCTACACCACATCGCAGCGGCCATTTTAAGGGATTGGGAAACTGTTTTGTTTCCATTAATACGCGTTATCGCGTAAAACGTTTGGCTTCATTAATTTAAAAAGCAGATGTTTGTGTATCCTTCTTACATCGGTGATACACACACCCTCTTCAATTATTAAAGGTTGCAGATCTTTCAAGTGTATTCACTACTACACGGTGATATACACGCCTGTGAGTTTCAAGTGTATTCACTGCTACACGGTGATATACACACCTTTGAGTTTCAAGTCTTTCTTCTACTACCATAAAGCCTTCAAGCTTTCAACCAGCACTATTACATTTGTGTATTCACGGTGATACACACACCTTTTGTTAGGAGTGGTGAAAAGTTCTCCGATTTGTTAAAACATACTTTTATACTATAACTTCTAGTGTGTATCCACGGCAATATACACATCATCTGGACAACACTTCTGTCAATTTTCAACAGTTTTTTTTTTACTTACTTTTCACCTACGGTTAAGGTTCTTCTATAAAGTGCTTTGTCTTATATTACTATATACTACATACTTTTGGAGTGTCATTTGTGTAGTGTTGTTGCCACTTAACTGCACCATTGCTTTTTCAGGTTTACCTACTCTTGTAGAATTGTGTACTATGCAGTAGGCCTGGGCGGTAAATTCCGTCCCGCTCGCGGAATTTGCGGAATTTGGGTAATTTCGCGTTCCGCGGAGAACGCGAAATTGCCAAAATTCCGCGATCCGCGACTTCGCGGAGTTTTTTGCTTGTTCGCGCTTTCAAAATGCGTGTTCGCGAGATATTTCTCCCCGAGCACGCAAACAGCGTTCGCGAACAGGAAAAAAGCATCGCGAACGGGCGGAACGAGCAATTCCGCGTGTTCGCGGAACTTTTGCGTGCTCGCGGAGATTTTTTACCGTTTCGCGGAGCTTTGCGTAGCGCGATTACGCAAATTCCGCCCACCCCTACTATGCAGTCCGTCAATCCACCTCCTTCTTTTCTTGATTCTCCAGGTGATCCTCCAGTCAGGTGGGAAATCTGGTATGACGCATTCCAAACTTATTTGGGTGCCATTGGGGCTCAACGTTTTTGTGCAGAGAGAAAGAAATGCCTTCTTCTCTACTCTTTAGGATTTGAAGGAAGGTCAATTTTTAAACATCTACCACCTTTGTCTCAAGAACAACTTAACGGAATTGATGAGTATGACGAAACTATTTTAAAGTTAAAAACCAGATTTGATAAGCAACCGAGCATCATGGTTTTAAGGCACAATTTTTTTTAAGGGAAACAAGCTGAAGGAGAAGATGTGGACAGTTATATTTGGGTTTTACGTAGACTGGCTGCTGACTGCAAATTCGAGAACTTTACGGATCAACTCATTAGAGACCAGTTCGTTTGTCAGTGTAAAGACAAGAATATACGACAAAAACTGTTGAGTTTGAGTGATCCATCCTTAGATGAGACTATCAAAATTGCTAAAAGCATAGAAATATCCTTAGTCTCTCTAAAATAATTAGATGATAAACCTTTAGAGGGTGTGAATGTTGTAAATGTGAACAATTCGCTCAAGAACCGTACTAAGGTGAATCATTCTGTTAGTCAATTTTCTAAACCCAAGTCTGAGTTAAATAATCCTATCAGAGCTAATGTAAACAATATGTGCATCAGATGTGGAAATCCTCCACACATGAAGGGTTCTTGTTGTCCTGCAAGCAACGTCATGTGCAATTATTGCAAAAAGATTGGTCATTTTGCCAAGGTTTGCTTAAAAAAAAGGAATGTTAAGAAACCGGCCATCTGTTCGGTTGAATCTGATTATGAGTCAGACCTTGAAGTTGTCTCTGTGGTCATGAGCACTGATGATTTGAGTTTAAGCAACTCCCTTTCAGATCAGGATGTTGTGGTTGGTGATCCATCCAGTTGCATCGATCCCATAGTGGACATTGGTATTGGTAATCACACTGTTAAGTTATTAGTTGATTCAGGGGCAAAGATAACGATGATTACAAAAAAGTTGTTTGAGAAAACCTGGAATGGTTCTCAAGCTCTTTCTCCACCTGATCGTTCGCCTGTCTCATACGAAGGGCGGAAAATAGATCTCATGGGTTTCTTTGAAGAAGAGATGTAATTTAAGGACAGAAGAATCAAAGGGAAAATATATGTTGCTGTGAAAGGACTTAATATTTTGGGCTGGTTTCACCAGGGCCTGTTTGGCATTATACTCAAACCCGGGGCCAAAGAGCAAGTATTAGTCGTCGGTTGTGAAGACGAAAGTCTTGTGTGGAAAAATAAATCCTGACGTTTTTACTGAAAAGTTAGGAAAAATCAAAGGATTTAGGCACAGGATTATAGTCAAGGAAGGTGCCCTTCCCATCAAACATAAACTTAGAGGTGTGCCTTTCAGCGTAAGGGAAGATTTGGAAAAGGAGCTGAAGAGTCTTTGTGCCAAAGGGATTATTGAACCAACAGACTCTTCACTATGGCTTTCTCCTTTAGTTGTAGCCAGGAAGAGGGTAGGAGATCTTCGAGTATGTGTTGACTTGAGATCCCTCACAGGGAAATATGGGTAGATTCTCATCCCCTACCTAAAATTAATGATTTGTTCTCTTCCACCAAGGGAGCACGTTTCTCTTCCAAACTAGATTTAGCCAGTGCATACCACCAGGTGGAACTCGATCCTGAATCGCGGCACCTTACTGCGTTTGTATCGCCTTTGGGAACATTCCGCTACTGTCGCATGCCTTTTGGGTTAGCGTCAGCGGCGTCTGTGTTCCAAAGGATAATGAGCAACATACTCAGGGATATTGAGGGTGTCCTGGTGTTTCAAGATGATGTTTTAATTTTTGGGAAGGATGTTGCTGCTCATGACTCTGTGTTGGAAAAAGTTTTGACATTGTTCAAAACACGTGGTGTTGTATTGAAGGAAGGGAAGTGTCAATTTATGTGTTCTAAAGTGGAATACTTAGGACATGTAATTTCACAAGATGGAGTCAGCCCTAGACCAGGATTACTTCAAGCAATTGTTGACGCCCCTGAACCTGAAGACAAAGCGGGTGTCAAGTCATTACTGGGGTTATGTGAGTACTATTCACGGTTTATTCCTAACTTCGCATTTATTGTACGCCCCATTAGCAATCTTCTCAAGAAAGGAGTCAAATTTGAATGGTGCAAGGAATGTGTGAATGCTCTCAAGCTTGTGAAATCTGCATTAATTGAGAGTCCTGCTTTGAAACCTTTTGACCCAAGTTTACCTTGTTGCGTCACTGGTGATGTGAGCCAAGTAGGTATTGGTGCAACTTTAACACAGTTAGACAACAATTGTGAAAACACTGTGAGCTTTGCATCAAGGGTGTTGAGAACTCCAGAGCTCCAATACTCAGTCATTGAAAAGGAGCTATTAGCCTGTGCCTGGGCTATTGATAAATTTCGGCCTTTTATCTGGGGTAAAAGGTTCTTGCTTTTGACTGACCATAAACCTCTGGTTAACATTTTGGGTGGATGTTTGAGTAAGTGTTGTTCACCAAGAATTATGTGTATGGTAACAAGACTCCTTCATTATCAATTTGAAGTCAAGCATATCTCCGGTGGGAAGAATGGGAGGGCGGATTTTTATCCCGTATCCCTATCATGTCGAGTGAACAAGACGATGTGAGCTTGAATGAGTTTGCTAATGAGGACTGTGATGACTGCCGTGTTGCTGCTATGGATCTGCCTGAATTGAATTTAGGTTCGGAAAATGATTGGGTGCAGGCGGTTAAATCTGATTGTGTATTGCGAGAAATTGCTGCGTTTTTCAAAAAAGGGTGGCCTAGGGAAAAGGTTCTTCCAGTTTCCCTCCAACCGTTCTGGAAGGTTGAGGGTGAGCTCTCCATTGAAGATGGTTTGCTGCTCAGGGCGGACAAATTTGTACCTCCTTGTGTTTTCCGAAAAACTATCATTGAGAGAGCCCATGAGGGTCATCTTGGTTCTACTCTCACCAAGCGGCGCATCCGGGACACATATTGGTGGCCAGGGATGGATGCTGACATTGATTTAGTTGTTTCCAATTGTTGTGTTTGTAGTTCTGCAGACAAGAGTTTGAAAGTGTCAGTGCCCCCGTTAATGTCTATTGAGTACCCTAAAGGTCCATGGTTGAAACTAGGTATTGATGTGATGGGACCATATGAAGTTCTGCCAGGTGGATGCCGGTTCATTTTGGTCCTCATGGATTATACTTCAAGATGGCCTGAGATCAAGATGGTCAGGGAAGCCAACACCAAGACGGTTGTGAAATTTCTTAAAAATGTGTGGCTTAGAGAGGGTTTTCCTGAGACTTTAGTCTCGGACAATGGTAAACAGTTCATAAGCACAGAATTTGAATCTTTCCTTCTTGAGTCTGGTGTGAAACATCTGAAGAGTTCATTTTACCACCCGCAAACCAACGGATTAGTTGAGAGGATGAATCGGGTTGTGGGAGAATGTATTAAATGGGCCAGAGCAGGGGGTCATGATATTTGCAAATCTCTAGATGCCATGGTTTGGTTCTATAGAACTACTCCTCATTCTTCGACTAAGATTTCTCCTTTCGAACTTCTGAGGGGACGTTAGCCCAACTCTAGTTTCAGGCCTGCATGGATGAGCAAGTGGGTCAAGTTTGAGTCTGATGTTGCCCAGTTAATGTCCTTGGCGAGTGAAAATATGTCTAATACACAAATGAAACAGAAACAGTGGTTTGACTCCAAGAGGGGTGTTAAAGTAGCCCTGCTTGAAGTGGGTGACTCTATTAAAATCAAAACCGCTGTTCATTCAAGGAAGGGTGACAGTAAATTCAGTGAGCCAGTCAAAGTTATTAAGATTGTCGGAAATGCAGTAAAGGTTGAAGGAGGTCATTGGTGGAACCTTAACAGGGTTGTGAAAGTTTGGGTAAGATATGTAACCGCTGGTTCTGAGAAAGTGGTTCCTTCGTATATGAACCAAACCTTTACTAGGAAAAGTCTTAGAAACATTGTTAAACCTGCAAGGTTCAGGTCATAATTTGGTACTTGTTATGAGTTTGTTTTATATATTTTTTTGTTTTTTTTGTTTTCAAATTTGTTTTGGAAGAAGAGAAGATATGTTGTATTTTGTATGTTTACATTGTTCATACAATTTGGTACTTCACCTTTAAACCTGTATGATTACGGTGCTCTAGAATGTGGAGTCTCCTAGCAACTGTGTGAAGCTGGAGCATTCCTGATGGAGCTGTTGGCAGAGCTGGTCTTCCTAACTCTGCTACCGATGAAGCCAATAAATAACCTTAATACTATGGGTGGGCGGAATTTGCGTAGTCGCGCTACGCAAAGCTCCGCGAAACGGTAAGAAATCTCCGCGAGCACGACAAAAGTTCTGCGAACACGCGGAATTGCTTGTTCCGCCCGTTCGCGATGCTTTTTTCCTGTTCGCGAACGCTGTTTGCGTGCTCGGGGAGAAATATCTTGCGAACAGGCATTTTGAAAGCGCGAACAAGCAAAAAATTCCGCGAAGCCGCGGATCGCGGAATTTTTGGTAATTCCGCGTTCTCCGCGGAACGCAAAATTACCCAAATTCTGCAAATTCCGCGAGCGGAATGGAATTTACCACCCAGACCTACTTAATACTCCATGCTGTGTCGAGTTGGTTACTACACTTTGTATTGCCCTTTTGATTTGGAGTCTTCATGGTATTGACCCTGTATCACTTTACTTTCAAATCTTGAAATAAAACCCTTGAACTATTTCATTGATCTAGATCTCAGTTATTGAGTGGGTCCACCAATTATTTAATTAATTGTTTTCCTTGATATCTTGATGCATTTGGAGGTGCCTTAACATGGAGGCACGTTGTCTTATGAAATTGAGGTTTAACACCGTCTCCAGTAAAAGTGGACATTCTGATTGAGGTGAATTTTGGGGTGTCTAGAATTTCAGGGTACCCTGCACACATATTATGCAGCCTTTGTATTCAGCACCCCCAACTTTCAATAGCACTGACCGCCAGTTTCGGAGTAAAACTATGGACACCATGACTTATTTGTTCACAGAAGAATCACTGAGTATATGCTCTACAGACTAGTACAGAGTACATCCAGAAATGGCAGAGGAACAACTATTACAAGTATTCATGGTATGCCTTATGAGTCCACCCCAGAGTGTTGGAGGAGCAACAATTGTACCTTGCTATATGCCTGAGAATTCCACACAAGAGCAGCAGGGAGCTCAATGTAAGTATGATCATTAGAAAATTGTCATAGTGTAAGCCGGCTGGGCCAGTGCAGGTGTCAGCTGAAGGACTGTGCAATATACAGATATCCATAGTATGTTCTCTGAGGAGCCCACCCAACACCGACAGAGGAGCAATTACTATAGAGCCAATAATAGTATATAAACAACAGAGTTTGCCCAGTTTGAACATTGAAGAAGCCATTGTCTATCCCTCTCAGCAATGAGTTTCGGTTAGGTCTAGTCAGCACAATCCCACAGTGCCTCAAGACCCTCACGGGTGAAGCAGCCGTGTTCTACAAATCCTGATTGATTGAGTCATTGTAGCATCATCTTAGAAAGAGCCATGTTTACATTGCCATCACAAATTTCAGGTGATCTTCAATATTTCTTATCTTTGCTGCATAAGAGTTCCAAAACTGTTCTGCTTGTCTGTAGAAAGAGTTGTCACCAATGTGATTTTTTTTGTATAGAGGAATACTAAGCCAGGGGCCCAGTCTACATCACAACGCTCTCTTCTATGAAAATCCTTTGAGCTTCACTTAGATGAATGTGGTCTTTAGCCATGGGTGGCCTGATGAGTGATCCACATAGTCTTGAAAGTTGAGCATCTGATTATAGAAAGCCAATGAAGAGCTTGAATGGCAGATGAGGTGCAGTCACACAGATGGAAGTATAGACGTTTTCTTGCCGCAGCGGTCTGTATTCTTTGTAATCATTGTACCACGGAAAGTGTGATCCCAACTAGAGTCTGTTTGCATAGTCAAGAGGTAAAAGCACAAGGGATATCTAGATTGCAGGTTTTGAAGGAACCCTAGATGTGGGTATCTTCCCTTTAGAGTAGGCATGATGTAGAATGTATTTTTGTGACATAATTAAATCAGGAAACAATTAATAGGCTTTGCTCATAACCACTCCCAGTTTTCTCACTTCTGTCAATGTTCTTGACGGTACACCAAGTAAAGTTTTTTATTAATTGATTTAGTTCATGTTTTTATAGGAGAAGACTGCCCAGCTAGGTATCGGTGCTCTTTAGAAGAATCACCACAATAGAGATCATGAAATCTCCTTCTTGAGAAAAGAAAAATGCTAGGAACGTAGAACTAACATAAACCAGGTATCTATAGAACAAATGTGTGAAATTATTCAAACTGGTAGAGTGTGGAAGGAGGCAGAGAGAAAGGACGTTTAAAACAGATGCATAAAAATGAATAAACAGGAAGGGAGGGATGGGTTTTGTCAAGGGGTGGAGACTTAAGAGCAAATAATGGAAGAAAGTCATGACCGAAAAGCAAGTGGAAATGATTCGGAGTGGAAGTGGTAGAAGAGGTAAAAGAAATTAAAAGAATGGAAAAGGAGGAACAGAAATGAGGTGAGATAAAAAGATATGAAAAGGAGCAGATGCAAAAAGTTAAAGGAGGGGGAAAGGGGGAACAGGGAGAAAGAGTGAAAAAGGAGAAGTATGATTGGGAGAGTTGAGCCATGAGGATGTAGCCACAGCTGATAAAAGGGTAGAGAAGGAAGATAGAAGGGGAGTGATTGCTACTGTATCCAGGAGGAAGAAATAAAGGAATATATATATATATATATGGGTGGAGATAAATTCTAAGCATGGAGGTTTTTAGATTTTGTGTCATTTTAGAAGATCCATTTCTTGTTGGAGGTATGGAGGTGAGGAGTTATGGAGAAATTAGGCTACCCCAGACAAAGATTGAGTAGCAACCAAGAGTGACCCACTGAGCCAGACTGTGGTCAAATCCTGAGCTGTCAATATCCCCTACGTTTATCCCCAACTTAGTTTCACTCATGTAGGTATAGAAGGTAAGGCTGAAATACGTGACGAGATAAGGAAATATGTTGAAGAGCAGTGGAATTTTAATTTGGACTTATGGTAAGCATGCCTCGATGCTGAAAGGTGGTGCGGTGAACAGGATCAGCAAACTATGCTTGATCTGTTAAATAAAGACGAGGAGGTATAGACAAGGATGCTTCCCATGATGCCAAGGTCCCTCAAAATGAGTCTTGGTGAACTGTGTTAACTGCTGTGGACATGTTCAGTTGTAATGCAGAGACTTCATTCCTGTCCACAGTGGTTGTTAGAACATCCCAGCCAGACTCCAGGGTGGAACCAAATTTGTATACTCTGAGGTAACATTGTTGTGCTCCAGGAAGTTACAAATGAGAGAAAATGCTTTTTTCTCAGTTTTTCAAGGAATGGCCCATTTGAGATTGGTGTATTAATGGCGGCAGGATATCTTGAGGGCTGATGAACAGGCGAATGATGATGAGGAGTTGCTGAATATAGTCATTGCTAAAGTTGAGGCAGCCACAGACCGAAGAATGTTTTTGAAGGTCTGTGGAGGGCAAGGGTCTGACGGTGAGCCTGTAGGTTCAGTAGCCTTGACTAGAGCGTGGATTTTAGAGGAAGAGAGTTGAAGGAAGGACATGTTGGAGGTCTGTTGACCAACATGATCCTCGAATTTCCATGTTAAGAACCTACCTGCAAGAGGTTGGTGAATACCCACAAAGTTTCACATCTCAATTTGCAGTGTGCTGCACTCAGGAACACCTGCAATCCTGCCCTAACCCCAAACTTGTGATTGCAGCAATTCTGCCATAATCGGAACATTTAGCCTTTTTGGTGTACTTAAGTGTATTATATTCACACAAAAAGTCTGTGAATTTGGCCCTAGAGTTAAAAGCATTTAGCAATCTAGAGAAAACTTGGCAATGAGACTTACATAAAACAAAGAAGTTGAGAGCATTTGACCTTGTGGTATGCAACAGGATCAAATGCCATATGTGCTGAGACCAGGAATTGCAGTAAAGCAAAAAATACTTCTACTGCTATGGTCATAGTGCCTAGTGACTTTTTCACAGAGAAGACTTTCAAAAATTTAGGGCAACAATTAGAGACACATGAAAACGTGGAGCAAAATACTGAGCAATTGCTGCTCATCTTAACTACAGCAAGGCTTGTAAGGAGCAATCATTTATGCCATTCAACACATACCAATCATAAATATTACGCCAAGTTACTAAATGGATTTAACATGGACATGTACGATTTTCACTTCCTTGGGCAAGTTATCAGTGCTGACAAGAGTCGATCCATGCTGGTGACAGCAGCTCTCTCCTCTATTTTTCCTTGGAAGGTGTAACTTATGTGGATGTGAGTGGCAAGATGGGTTAGGCCAGACTCGGATTGTTCTGATGATCAGTCGCCCAATGGTACCAGACCTGACTAAACATAGGCTGTTTTTACTATAATGAGTTTTTTCTGTCCTTATGGGCCATATTGATGATAGTGGATTTTGGGATTGCCTGGCCCTGCAAGCTGTCAGGCACTCGTAAAAGAGGAGAGCTGCAGGTTCCATGGGCATATGGCATCTGAGGAAACACACAAACGTATACATGCACAGCCTGATGTGGATCTTTCTCATGCACAAGCTGGCTTCATAAGTGTTGTACATGTGCCACGCTGAGCCTGTATAGCTCGAACTGCAAGCTCAACTGCACAGTCAGACACAGCCAGCTGAAGCCATGTGCAGCTTTCTTCTCTTAGCACTAGTACTGGGTGCAATTGTAATACTTGAGCGGAATTGGAGAATTTTGGCCACTACATGTTACTCTTGTAATGGGGAGTTCCCCCAATCCGCCAATCACAGCAGGCAGGATTTTTTTCCCATTTGAGCAACACGATAACAACGGGAGTAACGCAAGGATTCAGAATGTGAACTGGTGAGCGCGAGCGAGATTTGGTGCCTGTAGTGCAATTTCCTGTTGCTAGGAGGATTCCAGCTACATTTTACGATTGCGGGCAGTCGCGAGCGGGTGTAATGAGAGGGTTGCTTCCTGAGTAGATTTGGTACTCAAGCGGTGGCAAAATCAACTCGAGAATAGTTTTTTGAGTAGGTATTCTAAAATGGCCCTGTGCTTGTGCACCGTGTGGTGCCCTTTGCCAACCTTGGCTTCCTAGTCAGGAACAGCAGCTACACCAGCAAAGCAGGGAAATATGGCCATAGCTGTGCTACTGAATTGATCCAGTCTTTGTAGACTGGATATGATAGAGGCTGGTAAGAAGGGTTTATGAAAGCTGGGTATCAGCAAAGGAGCAGGGCACTAGGCACCATTTCGATCTGCTGAAGTCCAAAGGTTTAATTCAAACAAGGCAAATGGGGTCCTTGGTGTAGTAAGTATGCCTGGGGCTCTACCCCAAGCCAAATGCCTCATTATTAGGTACGAAAATACATCTATATTTGGTGCATTTCAATTAGGCATGGGCGGTGAACTCTGTTCCGTTCGTGGAGTTTGCAGAGTTTTCTGAATGCTGCGCTCCGCAGAGCATGTGGAGTTCCGAAAAACTCCGCTCCGCATAACGGAGCAGAGTTTTTTTCCTTCCTCTCGCTCGCCAACATCAAGTTGGCGAGCGCGAGTGAGGAAAATCCACCTCCTGGCGAGATTTGTCAATGAGGGTAGTAGAGAAACCTTCCGTACCCATTGAGAAAGCTGCTGCTTGAGTGGAAAATCTACTCAAGCAGCATAAAAGAAGCAGCGCCCTCATGTGCTGCGCATGGTGCAGCGTGGGACAAACTCCCAGTGCTGAAAATCAACGCCATGAACGGCATGACCAAACACACTCTGCTGCTTGCGGAAATCAGCGTAGTGCGGCGGAGACTTTTTGGTCACTTAGCGGAGTTACGCATAGCAGAACTCCGCAAACTCTGCCCAGGCCTAGTGGAAACCCCATTAAAATTGTCCAAAAAGCTACTCCAAATGCATAAATAAGCTCTCATTGCCATAGAAATTCTCACTCTATGATGAGGAAAGAAAGCTCCAAACAGCACAAAACCTAACCTAGAAAAAGTTTGTCCTGCCCTTACAACTCTACAGGCAAAATTTAGGTAACCCAATAGTTTTTCCACAGTGCTCAAATTAACTTTCCATTCTCCAGACACTTTTCCAAGTAGGCGTGAACCTTTTTATCAGGTAGTTTTGCCAACATTATAACTGTGTCCAATTCAATACCCAGAAATGTCAAGGAAGTATCAGGACCCTCTGTTTTTTCTTCTGCCAGTGGTACTCTCAAATCTTCTGCCAACAACTGAAAGCATTGCCGTGCTCTGCCACATTCACCTGTCTATCATCTACCAATTGTTAGACCTGGCACCATTGGCGTGGGTCTCCCTTCCATTTTTTTGCTGTCGCCTCTTATGTTTTTGCTGGTTTTAGATGCTTTTGGGCACTGTGCCACTGCTGTTCAGTGCCACAGTGCAAGTGCTCCCTATGGTAAATTGATGTATGGATTAGTGACTCCATGATTGGCTTGTTTGGCTTACTGTCAGACCCTAGTACAGTGCACTGCGTGTGCCCAGGGCTTGTAAATCAAATGCTGCTGGTGGGCTTGCAGCACTGGTTGTGCCACCCACCGGAGCAGCTTGTAAAGTGTGTCTCAGGCCTGCCATTGCAGAGCCTGTGGGCAGTCTGGTACTGCCATTTTGACTGGGCTAGTGTACCCACTTGCCAGTCCCTAAACCTTCCCTTTTATACATATTAGTCACCCCCAAGGTAGGCCCAAGGGCAGGGTGCATTGTAGGTAAAAGGTAGGACATGCCCTGGTGTGTGTGGCATGTCCTAATAGTGAATTACAACCATTTTCGTTTTTCACTATTGCAAGGCTTCCTGTTCCCCATAGGCCAGAATGGGCAGTTAGATTATTACATTTTATAATCCTAACTGACTCAGGGAACCAGGTAAAGATTCGAGTTTAGTATGCCTGAACTCAGAATGATAAAATACATCTTTTAGTGAAGTTGGTTTTAACATTCTGTGTTTGAAAATACCACTTTTAGAAAGTGGGTATTTTCTTGCCTAACTATCCAAGCCTGCCTCTGCTAGGTTGTGTATTCCTTGTCTGGAGTTTGAGTGACAGGGGCTGGGGGCTTCCAGGAGACAGGGTGAGTCAGCACAGGGCTGAATAGAGAGAGATCTGCATGCAGATAGGAGGGAGGAGTTGCACCTGGGACCTGAATAGGGCTGTGCCTTTCCTCCACAATGCTGGCTCCACCTCCTGTGGTGTGTCTGATGTCCCTGGCCTACACTGTGAAAGGACTGGAAGGAGTCTTGTCAACAAAGTGCTCCAGGACTGACCAGAACTGGTTTTGGACTAGGCAAAGGCCTCTCTGCCTTCAGAGAACAAAGAGAAAAGTAGTATAAATATTGGGACCCAGACCCAAGAACTTTAGATCACTTCTGGGAATCAAGACGAACCTTTGCTGAGGAGAAGAACCAGGAAGCTGAAGGAGGAGACTACCCCTGTGCTGTGTGTTTGGGGGTTGGCCTGCAGTGGTTGCTTCATTGCCAAAGAAAGGAGAAAAGGACTGAGTGTGCTTTCTATCAACTTGAAGAAGAATCTCCAAGGGCTTGAACTAGAGCTTGCCTCCTGCCTGAAGTCTCAGGGATACAAGACTTCACCAACCAGCTCCCCCCTGAATTCCCTTGCTGGGAATTGAAGTGCCTGCTGCTGTGCTGGGCCTTCTGAGAGACTGCGTGTCGCTGGGAGCTGGAAGCGCGACGCAACAACGAGAAGCGTGTCGCCGCTGCAGCCGCTGTCATCGCATCGCCGAGGATGCGAGACGCCGCTGTCATCATCGCATCGCCGTAGCGCGGCGCATCGCCGGAGAAGCGGGACGCTGCCACAGAGGACATCGTCGCATCACCGGAGAAGCGCGTCGCAGGGCCTGTCGCGGCTCCAAAGATCAACAAGTCGCCGCACGGCCATCGGGCGTGCATGCATCGCACCAACGTTGTCGCATCGCAGCCAAGACGCCATTTTTATCGCATCGCTCCGGAGAAGAGTATCGCATCGAGGTGCCATCTTGTCGCATCGCACCGGAGAGCAGTAAGAAACCGACGCATCAACTCCCCACACAGTAAGGAAGCGAGCATCAACTCCCCTGCACAGCAGTAAGGAACCGACGCATCCACTCCCCTGAGTGTAAGGAACCGACGCATCACCTTCCCTGCGACCCTTTTGTTTTCTTTTCGTTACGCATTCAAGGTACATTGAGAGTAAAGTGTCGCATCTACAACTTGAGAGAACTGAACTATTTTATAACATTCTAAAGTCTATTTTTGAGTACAGTATTGTGGGTTTTTGTCGTTTGCTCTTGTGTTAAGTCTATATAAAAATACTATTTTTATAATACAACCTGTGTGGTGTCCATCTGTAGTGTTGTCACTGTATTACTGTATGTGTTCACAAATGCTTTACACACTGCCTCTGAGATAAGCCTGCCTGCTCGTGCCAAGCTACCAAGGGGGTGAGCAGGGGTTATTTTAGGAGTGTAGCCCCTCACCCTGACTAGACGCAAGGGTCCCTATTTGTCACAGGTACCTACCTATGCCAACTAGAGACCCCCAAATCTAACACCAATGAATAAGAAGTCATCCAAATAATGACAAACCAGGTTATGACCATTGCTCTGCATACAAAGCCCATTTTAAGAATGTGCTAAACATCTCAAACAGTGAACAAGAAATAGCGCAGTGCATTGGCAGAACTTTGTCAACATAATTAGCTCCCCCAAAGTGCATTCCCAACAAGGAAAAATCTGCTGGATAAAATTTATATTTATTAGGTGCACAAATCATCCTCGAGGGTATCTATGGGTGCCGAAGCCGTCAGGTACAGGTCACAATTCCATATGGTGATTAAAGATCGAACAACCATGTTTTTAAGAGTTTCCTGAAGGAGATTATGTCTGAGCAAGAGCGTAGGGGCAAGGGTAGCTGATTCCAGTGTT
Organism: Calotriton arnoldi; assembly: GCA_963921515.1. Taxonomy (NCBI): domain Eukaryota; kingdom Metazoa; phylum Chordata; class Amphibia; order Caudata; family Salamandridae; genus Calotriton; species Calotriton arnoldi. Next base: position 700,536 of record CAWUFW010009350.1, read on the forward strand.
TGGGAGCTAAAAAGGAATAGGAGCAGCCACCATATCTGGCTGTATGGACTACATACACTACACCAAATGGGGATATTATCAAGTCAGGTACAGGCCTTTCCCAGAAAGGTCCAGCAACCCTACCCTCAGTTAGCTTCTTATCAAGTTTCTGTTGTGCAATATAAGGCAATTCTCTCCCTGATTTCAAAATGTCTGTCCAACGTCGTGTCCTAGGTCTCTGATACCCCAAACGAAAACCCAATTTTTAATTTGCAGTTTGTGCCCCGTTAGGATACAATTGCAGCCACCAAGCTAAATGTGACACATTAATTGGCATATGGGCCCTTTGGCATAGGTTGGAGTTGCTGTCATCTACCCCTTGATGGTCTCCACTGCTCTCCCCCCACACCCACGTTGGCAAAATATTGAGCCAGTGGATATCAACCACCACATTTGGAACATTCATGTTTATATCTGCAGACCTGTATTGGACAGAAACCTCTGTTAAACACTCAACATGCTCCTGTGTTGAGACCTTGCCCCCTGCCTGGTATTCCCCCCCTTGCTGGACAGGATTGTATAGAAAGGGCCGATGAGTCACTGACAGTCTGCTTGCAGTATGTGTAATCGCTGATGGATGTGTAGATGACATTCATTACAACCTTAACTCAGAATCTATATCCCCCCATGGCTTGTTCAGATTCAAACTCGGACTGTCCCTAAACTCCTCACTGTATCGTAACCAAGCATTACCCCTGAAATGCATAAGTGAAGTATGAATTATATCCATATATTTTAACAAGGCAACAGCCTTGTCACGATGCTTTTCACAATAAATGCGGGCATAAATAAGAAAGGCTGATATGCAATTATCTTCTAACTCCTATTCCTCTACCTTGGACCTTTCTTTCACTCGAAAATATCAATGAAGTAAATTAAAAACAGATAAATGTGACACTAAAGACGTTGCTATCCCCATGTAAGGCAATTTTTTCCCAGAGTTCAAAGTATCCTCTTCATCATTACCTTTTTTACTGCTCACTTTGTCCTTGTCTTTTTTATCCTCACAATACAGTTCCTTATCACACATTACTTTCCCAATTTTTGAAATCTCCTCATCTTGTCCCCAAACCTGCACTTTTGTGTTGCGGTATTCATGTTTCCTTGTCCTCACTTAGACCATCACTCACACCTACCGACTTTGTTGCAACATTCAAATTGTGTTCTGACCCCACATTGCACACTGACCTCCATTGCCCCTTACCTTTAGGTAATTCCTTTTTGCAAACAGTATTCCTGTCCTCCGACCAGCTCTTTAGTCTTTGTGCAACACCTGCGTCAGCACTCCTTCTGTCACACATGACTTCTGAAAGGCACCAAAACTTCTCTTGCCACTTGTTGTCTGATTTGACAACCTTGCGTGCCCGTGCCCCATTACTGTAGTTACACCCACCATGTCACAACCACGCACTTCACCCTCCTCCAATTCATTATTTTCTTCAACATAGTCCAAAACCACCTCCTCAACCTCATCAAAACCACTCCCACACAGTCTTAGTTCTTAAGTAATTCAGTAGCCTTAAGGTCCCTTGATGACGGAAAAGCCCCAGAAAGCATTTCTATGCCTTCAGGCCAGTAGCCCGGAACCACAATGTGTTCCGCTGCATCTCCATGCTGCTGTCAGCTATAAATACCAAGGACACTCTTGCGTTTTTAACCTAAGCCGCTCAAACGTAGGGAGTCACTATCATTGCAAGGTCCACTAGCTGCTCCAACTCTCACCGCCAACTTTTTCTTCTGGCTCCTCTGATATCCAGACCCACTGTCCTTTTTTAGACTGTGCTTGTTTAGCTTCAGACAAACCACCCACAATTCCCTGCTTAATATCTAAATGAATCCCCGCATTCGCATCTTGGGCATCTGAAATATCAAAATTAAGCTTGTCTCATTTGTTACACTCATTGGACCAACATTCCTCAATATCTCCACTGTTCTTGGCAACGAGACCTAGTGGTCCCAATTTTTCATCATCCATGAACCTTCCTTTTTTTAAAACCTGTTCATGATGAGGGGTTTTGGTTGTTGTTAACATTCTGTGGGAGAAAAACTTCATTTCCCATGTGCCCCTCAGGTAGGGTATCACCACATTGAGTTTGTACTGAAAAAGTTTGACCGGGCTCCATTGGGTGATGAGAAGGTGTCATCGCACCCTCCATGTGTGCTGGAAACTTATCAGTGCTGCCCTGTGCTCCTCCCTCTGAAACGCCCACCACTGGGTCGGGGTTCTCACCAATTACCTCATCACCTCAAATGCTGCTGCTCTTGTCTTCAAAGTTTTTCCCACCTGGCTGCTGTCCACTGACTGCCTCCCACTAGAGGCGCCTGTGCGTCGCATTGCCTGCTTTCATATTGCCAGTTGGCTTTCCTCTATTTTAACCAGGAGCACGCTAATTGATTCAACGCTATTTGAGTGCTTGGGGCACTTATAAAACTTTCTGCCACACGCGGGCAAGTACACCGCCACAGTCACTCCTTTCACAGCCTCCCTCCTGGGTCTCTCCATACCTACCCAGGCCTGCCCCAAAACCCCTGTCTGTAGCAAATCTTCCCTTCCTGCTGTGCATAAAAGGCACAAGGCTTCTTTTGCCAGCTCACTTTTATCACCAGCCATGACCCGAATATATGAGCAAATCAAGCTAATTTATACGGGAAACAGTCGGAACACCGCGGTCTTACCCACGAGTGTTCCGACTATGCAAGCTAAACAACGCTTGCCTTAACCATGCTTGACTTAACCACGCATATGCCTTAACCACGCATATGCGTGGTTAAGGCAATGCGCGGTCTAGCTGCTGGCTGCTGGGGACGGAAGCAGGAAGACCTGGGAGGAAGAGATCCGCAGTGAGGTAAGTGGGGTTGGGCTGTAGTTTTGTGGGCTGGGGGTAGTTTTCTGGGATAGGCTCGGGGTAGTTTTCTGAGCTTGGGGGTCGGGTAGTTTTGTGGGCTGGGGAGTGGGTCGGGGGTAGTTTTGTAGGCTGGGGGTGGGTCGGGGTAGTTTTCTAGGCTGGGGGGTCGGGGTAGTTTTGGGGGCTGGGGTTGTGTCGGGCTAGATTTCTGGGCTGGGGGTGGGTCAGGGGTAGTTTTCTGGGCTGGAGGGTTCCGGGCTAGTTTTCAGGGTTGTGGGGGTTGGAGGTAGTTTTCAGGGCTGGGGGTTCAGGCTAGTTTTCAGGGCTGGGGAAGTTGGGGTAGTTTTCAGGGCTGTGGGTGTCAGGGGTAGTTTTCAGGGCTGGGGGGTCAAAGTAGTTTCTAGGGCTGGGGGAGGGTCGGGTAGTTTTTTTAATTAGGGGTTAGGGTATTAGGCCTCAGGGGGAGGGCACTGGGTAGTCGGTGTAGTTTTTAGGGCTTAGGGGAGGGCGGGTCATTTTTTGGGCTGGGTCAGGTTAAGGGACAGGGTTTTAGGCCTCAGGGGAGGGAATGGGTAGTCGGCAGTTTTTAGGGCTTAGGGGAGGGCGGGTAGTTTTTAGGGCTGAGGGAAGGGGTACTTTTTTAAAATAGGGGTTTGTCTAAGGGCAGTGGAAGGGGTTGGGGTAGTTGTAGTCACAGTGCAAGGGGGTGGGTGGGGGTCGAGGTAATGTTAAAGGGTTAGGGACAGTGCGGTGGTTGGGAGGGGGTCGGGTATTTGGACCTCAGGGCAGGGTGGGGGGGGGCAGAAGGGGGCAGTTTGTAGCTTAGGGCAGGGGGAAGGGGCTCGTGACCTTAGCCATGCATACCCATTTACCATTCATGCCTTTACCACGAAATTACGTGGTAAAGGCATGTGTGGTAAAGGAATGCGTGGTTAAGACGCAATCGTGGTTTAGGCTGCATGGTAGAGGCACGCGTGGTTTATCCAGTCATGCCTCTATCATACAACCAATTTATACAACTCAGAAGAAGCACCTCAGCCCTACCTCTCACCCTCATAAAATGGAGTCATAACAAATGGGCATGCGGAGAAAGAAACTCCTCCCCCAAACTATATCTGACCCAATCTAAACCCCGCCTCATTTCTACATTCCCAACCTATCCCTGAACATGCTAAGATGGGCTGTGCCACTTTCACGAAGCTACTCGCGGGGATACTGGCTATGGCCTTGCTTCTCCTAGGCAACCTCATTCAGCACACCTACCAGCTGTCCTTACATCATCCTCCGTGCAGTTTGTAAGCATCTCCCTTACAAACAAATGCCCAACTTGTCAACTACTCTTAACGAGGGTGAAGACAACAGACTTCCAAGGCCCACCGCAGCCAGCAGAGCTCCCTGGTTGTGCGCGCATCGGGTTCTCATAGGAGATAGCACCTGGAGGTTATGGCCTATTGTAGTCTGCCTGCTATCATGGTTCTGTAATAATGCATAATTCAAATCACTAATTTTATCCATTGGGCTCAGGTCCTGCCAGTTACTGGCTACGGATCTACCTTACATTTGAAAACAGGGCCCTTTAAAAGGCACACTGCGGTGTCCTAGGCACCCTGTTATGCCAACAGTTTTCAGACTGTCCCTTTAGTGGATGGACCAACATTCACTCTCTAGTTGGATTCATACCCAGCATGTAGTAGTGTCGGTTCTGCATGTGATTGCGGCGGACAGTCTGGCATATTCCTCGATCACATTCGAACCCTCCTCTCCTGCCTGGAGGCAGGGCTGACAGACCCTGTGAGGACTGCTGGTGCCAAGCTATGTGTATGTTAACACTGTGTGTGTGGAGAGCATACCACAAAGAAATGTCACGACTATCAATGTCAAGAGTCCCAAACAAATTTGGCTCGCTGTGGCAGCATTTATTTAAGATGTCACGTGCCAAGGAAAGAAAAGAAACACTTATGCTTTCCTCTGGAAGATACGAGATTCAAAAATATTAATTAGAACATGCACCAAAAACTTAAACAACTTAAAAATTAAATGGTATATTTTCCTTGAAAAAAATGGTAACATAAAAAATATTGCTCATGCCAAGTGTGAAGCACAACATGGACCAGCAGATGTATGGCCAGTATGCATCAGTATCATCCCTTACTAGATGAACACCCTACAGTGCATCATCTCACTGATGCCAGAGGGGACTTGGGAGCTTACATGATAACCATCTACCTCGGAGAGGCTTCTCCTCATGTTCCAGTTGCTATTTCTCATCAGAAGGTCCTCCATTTCTGCACACGGGGGCGGTATGCCCTCTGAATATCGAAACCACAATATCGATGGAACATAATATTAAGGGCAGAATACCAAAACTAAAATATTGCCAGGTGAATAAGTCTAGATTTTCTATGCCTAACTCCACATATATATGTACCTATGCAGTACATACATCTTCAGGGTACGTAGTTGCGGAGTTAGGAATAGTACTTCTTTCCACTTACCTTTTGATATTTCGTACCTCGATATGGTGTCTTTTAATTCTCGTACCACAATATTGTTGGTGTTGTATTCAGTAATTCAATCACCCAGGGGGTGATTATCGGTTTCAGTCTTGTGAAAATGGTGGAGCGGTGCACTACCAAAGAGTTTTCTTCAATAAATCCAAATGTTCATTTTGTATAGTGGTAATCAATCCTTTATTTTCAATATCAAAATATACAGATTCCAGCCAACGCGTTTCGTTCATACATAAAATGAACTTCTTCAGGGCAAATGGTGATGTGAAGAAGACGCAGGAACACAGAGGCCCTTGGTCTGAGATATTTCAAATTCCTGCTGTCGACGCGCAAGTATTTAAGTTTTAAAGGCTACCATGATAAGTACTAAGATCTAAATACCTGGGGACACAGTCCTGTTAGTATCGTCTCGGACGATACTAACAGGACTGTGTCCCCAGGTATTTAGATCTCTACCTGTTCTTAGATACAACCATCAGGTACTTATCATGGTAGCCTTTAAAACTTAAATACTTGCGCGTCGACAGCAGGAATTTGAAATATCTCAGACCAAGGGCTCTTTATTGCCTCTGTGTTCCTGCGTCTTCTTCACATCACCATTTGCCCTGAAGAAGTTCATTTTATGTATGAACGAAACGCGTTGGCTGGAATCTGTATATTTTGATATTGAAAATAAAGGATTGATTACCACTATACAAAATGAACATTTGGATTTATTGAAGAAAACTCTTTGGTAGTGCACCGCTCCACCATTTTCACAGTTTTCTCTCTGCTTGGCAGCTGGCATCCAACAACGGCAGGTGCAGGAGCTGTATGTGCACACCCAATCATGCTATCCACTACAATTTCTTATACAAGAAAAGGAATAAAGCAGGGAGGTGCGGTTACTCAGATCCGCCGTTGCTCATCCATTCCCCATCGGTTTCAGTCTTGACTTTTGAACTTTGGTATGACCCTCACTTATTCAACTATATGGTGTCACCCTTTTCCATCTGCCGGATTGCACTGTTCCTATACATGAATGATCGGCTCCTTCATGTGCCCTCCCCATAAGAGGTCCTGAGTGGGTGAACAGTTTCTGTTCCTGTTTTGCTCATCATACCATTCTGCTCAACCTTTCCGAGAGTCAGATGGTCCCTTCTCAATACAGGATCTTCATTGCGACTACTTCCAGACTGACAACGTCATGATATTTCTGTCAGCAATTCAGATGGAGTGTTTGAAGCTGGTGCCTTTTCCTTCATTGGTTCACTCACAGGCTCCAGCTTACCTGTGTTTCCAAATATATGGTCATATGACCTCTTGCTTTTTCACTGTTCCTTGGTCCCATCTGCACCTTTGCCATCTTCTGATGCATCTCCACCAGGCACTGGTTTCTGTGTCTCATTCCTTCTACCTTCAATTGCAGTGGTGGTTGGAACCCACCTCCCTGGCCAGGAGGGATTTAATTCCATCTAGTGGTGACTTTCTTGGTCACAATGGATATTAGCTGCTTAGGCAGGGGTGAAACTCTTAGGGCCATCATGACATGGGGCATTGGACTCTGTTGAACGGTGGGCACTCTTTGAATGGGAGAGGACTGTCAGCTGTTCTCTAGGCTCTTCGTCATTTCCATTCCCAGCTGAGAAGGTTCATAATGTCCTGGTACAATTGGGAAGTACGGTTTCCATGGCATACATCAACAGTCAGTATGGGACTTGTTCCATATATTTCATCATGGTGATACTGCTTTTGAGGGCTTGGATGGAGCATCACCTCTTGTCATTAAGGGTATCACACATCCAGGGGGTTAAACAATGTCCAGGTCGTTAGATTAGGCAGTGTCTTTTCCACCTCCCAAGATATGGCCCTCTGTGCAGCTGCTGTCAGGGTTATCTGCTGCTGGTTAAGAAAGTTGTTTCTAGACTTGTTTGCACCCATAGAGCGAATGTGCAACATCCCCAATCTTATTGATGCTTTCAGTCCCAGAGCATTGAGGCTAGATGCTCTGATACCCCTGGATTACCTTTATATGCTTATCTTGCACACCACAATCACAACCATAGATTCAAGTGGAAGTAGCTGATTGAGATGGTATCCTTTTGACAACATAATTCATGGTACCCCTACTTCAGTCCATGGCACTACAGCAAGCATGGAGATTGCCTTGGGTTCCCTCCCTTTCACTATCTGTGATGTCTACCCATGGACGCCACTGCCTCCTACACAATGAGATGGTCAAACTGCAGAACTGAAGACTCCCAAGGCACATAGCTGAGACTGAATAGAAGCCTTGGTGTCCCTCTACCCTACAGACCCACTCTCACCACTGGGGGACTCTTTAGCTGTCGCATACAAACTGTTCCCTGTCTCCTGTGAAGTTTGGGTTTCCCTCAATCTTTCAGTTTCTCTGGGAAGTTTCAGAGCTGAATCTTTCTGTTTCTACTTTGTGGGGCCAGTGGAGGGCAATGAAGGTGTCCAAGAATACAGGGTTGGGAGAATATATGGAAGCACGCCTTATGAAATGTTTTGCTGTGTCAACCTTTAAGATTGACTTCTTGGTTGCAGTCCCTTTAGATCATTGAACTGGGGCGATGCAGTGCTCTGGATTTTTGATGATGGGATGGTCCTGGGTCTGATCCAGAGTTCCTGTGTAAGGTTGCTACTGCGGCTCATCGATTTCAGGAGGAAGTGTTGTCTGTTTTTGTCCCACCTCTTTCATCCCTGAAGGATGGATTTGTTACATTCTTTTCTTCTTTTTCTTGTTTTATAGACTATTCACTGCTCTTTTACCATTCTGAGCTTCTGTTAGTTACTTTCACCGTGGCTGGGCATGGTCACACGATGACTTCTTTGTCCATCAGTCACTGGAATCGGTCTGTCAGTTCTTGGATTATTCTCTGGCCTAGCTTCCTGTTTCCAAGGGGATTAAGGGTAGGTCTTCCCCAAGAAGAAGGAGACTGGGGTCTGCTGGCTCTTATGCTGAAGTTAAAGTCATCCTTCTGGGGGAAAAATGTTGGTTGTCGACTTGGGCCTCCTCTAATACCTTTAGATCGTCAGGAAGAATTGTAGTGAAAAACCAACACACACACGTCGGTTGCAGGAGGTAAGAGGATTTATTCTCCGACACAGGTAAGAGCGGACCCTTCTCTTGGCCAGCCCGAATCAACTGCCCAACCAACCGTCCCCCTTACAATACAAAGACCCCTCAACATTCCACGGACTCTCACCTCTCGAGACAAGCAGGGCACGAGACCTAAGCTTACTGTGTGTGCTTGTCTCGAGTAGGCACAAGCCAAGTATAAGAGGTCTCCTCTAATACCTTTGTGCATAATTTTAGGGCTCTGATCCATCGTCATATTTTCTCTAACAAAGATACTGGTTGTTGCAGAATGGGTGGCTTTTTGCTGTCTTCTTTTGGCCCTCCAAAGGCTGTGTGGGGCTGTGGCATTCCTCTTGAGTAATGTCTGGAATGAGGACCAGCTACATAAAGGTAGTTTCCTGATTATTTACAGCTCCCTTCATTACTCTTAGTCCTATTTGTCCTCGTCCCAGTCATTATGAACCACCTGCCCTCTCTTGACGTCCCGCCTTTGGTGTGGCTTGGTCATCTCTGGTGAAATGCTGCGGCTGCTTGCCGCCCTGTTATAGCGCCCAGCGGGATGGCCAGGGCCTGCATTTTCAGTATCCTTCTGAGCTTTCCTCTCTTGAGGGGAGGTCCACCTTTTGAGTAACCACTTGGATGGAGATGAATAGGACAGATAGTAACGAATATTAAATCTTCCTTAGGGGCCAAAATATTTTCAGTTTTTTTATTTGATGCCATGTTTGTGCAGTGCAGTAAATGGCAACTATCTCCTTCCCTTTTCCCGCACTTTTCATGTTTCAAACTCCAAATGCTCAAATTGCAACTTGCTCACATTGCTGTGCTCACAGTAGGTCATCGTCTGGTGTGAAGCCCAATAAAAGGTATTTCTGCAACAAAGTGCACGTTGCTGCCATTGCGAGTGCTGTATAAGAACAAGTGTGAGGTAAGTTGTCGTTCTCTTTTCTGCAGTCTCCCGTGCACACCTGCCCTTGTATCCTCATCCTCAAATGCTGCACACCGCACATGTAGCACGTGCTTCGAGGAGCCTTTTCATGGGCGCGCATGGTCTGACTGCTCTTTGGAGTGAGCATCGGTTTTGCCTGTTGCCTGGTTACAGAGAGCTTGTTTTTGCAGGCCGCTCGCCCAGCTTGCAGGCGCTTTGCATACACCTGGCGCAAAGCATTGCCTCTTATTTGCATGGCTCTAAGGAGCTCCTAATATTTGTGAATAGAGCTCCCTCCAGATTTAGCAAAGACACACTAGGCACATACAATCGTTATTTCTTGAAATAATCTGTAAACACGAATCACTTCTTCCTGCCATACGATTAATTCATAGCCATTTTGAATGTTGTATGCATTAAAAAGTTGCCTGCTACCAGTATCTATTCATGAAGCCTTGGCACCTTTGAGAGTTAGATGACGTATTCCTGTGCCCACCACTGTTTCTTTTACTTCCATACGATGTAAATGTACTTCTCTTGTGGGACTGATTTCTTAAGTTCATGGGTAGGGATTTAGATAGTTGTGTCTATTTTTGTACACATGTTGGTTCTGTTTCTGGGCGCATTCTTATTTTCTCTCTAGTAAATGGGCACCATGGCGAAGATCAATGTACCAAAATCAATCAGGTCTCATCATAGGCGTGAGCTGTGCCACTTTATCACTTCCTTTCTCACCTTCACCTGTAGCTCAGCACTGTCTTCAGCCCAAGCTCCCTGGGGGACCTCTGCCTCCGCTGAAGCAAAACAACGTATTCCCTGTCTCCTGCGTGCTATTTTGGGTATTTTTCCCTCTTTGCTTCCTAGCAACTAATTGCATTTCCTTCCTACCTGCTCTAATGATGAAGAGTCAGGGTCCCTCCTTCCACCTCTTTGAAGAGAACACCCCCTGGAAGGTTTGCAAGGTGACAGAGGCTCTTACCTGTCATTGCAGGTGATTGAAGAAAAGGCTTCAGGAGGAAGCATCCAATTGAAACTCACGGCAAGATGACGCAAGTAGTGAAGATACCTTTGCCCTGCTGTCATTGGCCCAGGGTTCGACTCTTCAATGAGAAATAGCTGTGCTGGGGTGTGGCCAAAGGTATAAAGGCTCCTGCACCTTGGCGAGCATCACCTGTTGGAGTTACTCCGTTTTTGAGGACCAAGCAGTGTCAGGTATGTAGATGACCCATTATTTTTCATATTTTGTGGCTTGGACTCAAGGTACACGACGAGCTCCTTCACACTGGTGGAAGCTGGCCCTTTGAGCATGCACATATTCCTGTAATGGTTGACGCTGCATAGCTGACCAGTGAATTAGACATGGAACTCCAGCAATTTTCAAATTAGTTTCTGCATCTGATCTGCAACAGTGGTTGGACTTATTGACCTCTTCCAGGTCTCATTCCTAGGTTCTCCGCTCTAGTAACTAGACCCTTTTCTTTCATTTCCAGTGGCCATCAGTTCCGCCATGCCTACTCAACTGGAGACCGCAATGGATACCTTGATCCGCATCTTTCACCATTACTCCGGGAAAGAAGGAGACAAGTACAAGCTCAACAAAGGAGAACTGAAGCTGCTCCTGCACAGCGAGCTGACTGATTTCCTGGCGGTAAGTCTAGTCGTCAGCGGGCATGGAAGGACAAATCTGGGATCGTGGGAGGGTATCACTGTAGGGGAACTGATTGGCTTTGGAAGACATAAAAATGGGATTATTTACATAGTATGTATTGTAGCCTTCTTTCGTGAAGGTGACAATATTTTACACATAGTGTGAGACACCTATGCACAGAGTGTCAGCACCAGTACTCAAGCATCTGCAGGATGATGTACTAAAATGTGTCATTCGTTGGTGGGAGTTTTTGCAATCTTTTTTGAGGCTCTGTAAATGGTATTGTTCTGATGCGGTCAGCACTGGACAGCAGACTGTGAAATTTATGCAGGCCATAGACCTAATTATTTTGCCTTAATTTAGTCTGATGTGCAACTAAATACTACCAACATACACTGCAGGTGGAGAACTAGCTGAACTGGTGGCTTCGTGCAATGTGCACAGTTTGCCACCTGCTCTGGGGCGTCATGAAGGTATTGCCTTACACCGACCGAATGCAGTCTTTGTCAGTAATGAATGATCTCTGCTCCAGTTTTCCTTGCATAATTATTGAGGCGCAGAGACCCCCAGGCCTTATTCATACCGGATCCGACCCACAAGTGTCAAGGTGATGTAAATATCACCCTCTTCCCTGCATGAAACTTTGCTGACCGCTTATGTAGGATTCACTTTTAGAAGCAAGTCCTTTCTTTCTGACGTATTTCTCATGTGCGGTTGGATTTTCAAGAGTAAGCAAAAAATAAACTGTGCTGTGCAAGCATCAGAGAAGTCCAAGCAAGAGTCTACAAAAGTGATGTGTCACCTCAAATATTTTTTGGGCTATATTTGACTGTCGAAAATAATGTCGGAGTGCGGTGTAACCCCAAATTTGTCAATGTAAGTCTCTGACATTTTCAAAACGTAGGGATGCATTTCCCCTAGCACTGGTGCCAAAAAAGTTGCCTAGTGCCAGTGAAGGCACCCTGCCGCCAAGGGTGCCTGCCTGCGGGGGCAATGGTTTATGGGCAGGAAGGAACACCTTCCTGCACATAAACAACCAATAATGGCGATTTGCCCTTTCTGTGTGTGCTTCATTCTGCAGCGCACACAGAAAGAGCAAAATATCGTATCGCCATCCTAAGAACAAGTTTTACCTGGCCTAAGTTTTTGGTGCTGCCCCAGACTTGTAAATATGGGGCAGCATCAAGAAGTGATGGATGTTGCGGTGGAACACCCACAGCAACATCCATTGGCCACCCCTCTGCCATGCAGCGGATTGCTGGGGAAAGGGGCATATTTACAAGGTGGGGTTAAGCCACGTTAAGTGGCTGAATGCCACCTTGTAAATATGGGGTAAATATGGGGTAGGGAGCAACGCCACTGCAGCATCACAAAAAGTGATCCTCTGGTGGCATTAGGGGCTTGTAAATATGCCCTAAAGTTGTTAAACTTGCAGAGAAACACTATCTGTGGTCTGCTGCTCACTGGCATTACAACACACCCTTGCTGCAGAATGGGCCTTTTGTATCATGCTAAGATGCAAACTTCACCAAGTGATGCCAACCAAAAAGGTTCGTCTGCCATTAGTACGTAATTTGTGTAGTCCAGCACCCTAAAAGTCTAGTCACCAGTAAAACATGGTGCAATTCATTTCGTCCTTCAGAAAGCATGTTGCCACAGGAAGAGACACGGTGGGAGCGCGTTGCAGCTTTGTTTCAGTAATTAAATGCTGGCCAATTACAGCTGTTGCGCATTCAGTGACGGCTGATGGAGAAAGGGAGGCAGAGTCAAAAACCAATTCCCTGGGGGTTGGAGGCGAAGGGTGGGAGGGGGGGTGTGGCGGGAGGGGCACGGCGGCCCACGCAGCCTCTGGCACAAGGGTGTTCACGCCTCCTTCCTTAACCCAAGAGACAGATTGTGCCAGGTTGAACTGCTGCATTCCTGCTTCTCACATCAATGTGGCTCGCGTGTGTGACGTTGTTTTCTTCTTCTCTTCTTTAGTGTCAAAAGGATCCACAGCTGGTTGACAAGATTATGAACGATCTCGATTCCAATAAGGACAACGAAGTGGATTTCAATGAGTTTGTCGTTCTGGTTGCTGCTCTGACTGTGGCCTGCAATGACTTTTTCGAAGAGCAACTAAAGAAGAAGGGAAAGTAGAGGGATGATTGGTCCGTAATCTCATCTATCAGTGGAGATCGTGAAATGTCATTTAAGTGATTTTGTCTAAATTCTATCAGCATTATAAATCGGTGTCTATATATATAATTATTATGACAAAATAAACATTTGAAAAATGTAGTTTTTCTCACATTTACTTGACTCTGGCCTGTCGCAGAGAATATAAAATATTTAATGTATGCAAAAAAGTATGATATGCCTGGTGGGCAGGAACTTAGTAGCAAATTATCTCATGGATATCGATTCACCCAGATGCCACGGGAAGTGGAAATGACATCATACATCTTGACCCTCAATGACATTACTGTGACATCATATGACCTTTGATCCCAGTGACATCACAAGAAGTGCTATAATGTGACCTTTACCCACAATAACATTATAGCAAATGGCACAACTATATACTTATGACTAAAGCATAAACAAGCAATGGCAAAGCCAGTAGGTCTCACCTATACCAGAGCTTTGGCTTTGCCAATGTCTTTCAGCCCTGTTTGTAGAGCACGACGCCTGCTGTTCAGCATGGCTAAAAGTTATTTTTTTTTAAATGCTCTATTTTTTCCTTATTTCGGGTAAACGTGGGCAACACAGGCAACCGGAGGGAGGGTGGTAAGGAATCGGCTAGACTGACAATGAGAGGAAGGATGCTAGGAATAGGGCAACAGGACAAAAAAAATCATTATGTTGCAGCCAGGGCTGGCCTCATCATATCAATTTTTTTTCTTATGGAGGATTGGTAACGAGCTCTGCTTCTGTTTTTCTTGCATAAATATTGAGGCGTAGACACACCCAGACCTTATTCATACCTGATCCGACCGGCGATGCAAATATCACCCTCTTCCTGCATGGAACTTTGCTTGTCTCTTATGTAAGATTCACTCTGAGAAGCAAGTTCTTTCTTTTTGACGTATTTCTCATGAGCGATTGAATTTTGAAGAGTAAGCAAATAAAATGTGCTGTGCAAGCGTCAGAAAAGTCCAAGCAAGAGTCTACGAAAGTGATGTGGCACCTCAAAGATTTATTTGGCTATATTTGACTGTCGAAAATGACGCAGAGTGGCCTCTGTGAAATATTGCACTGTATTGTTGAAAGGATAAGGTTTGAAAAATTATTTTGCTAATTGCACACACACATACATGTGTGTGTGTATATATGTGTGTGTGTCTCTCTCTATCTCTCTCTCTCTCTCTCTATATATATATATATATATATATATATATTCACTAAAAAAAACAAAAGCTACAGGGACGTTATAGTCAGGGTCAGATTTTACTCATACAAAACCAGAGAAATTCAGCCGTTATAGGTACCTGAGTTAACTATATCTCGCGCCCCCGCAATGCGCTGCGTTTGACCTCACATATTACATCACTCATGACATGGTCAGTGACATTACTGATGACATCACTGATGACATCATATGACATCACTGATGACATCAGTGATGACATCATCCACGGCATCTTGACGAACCCACTTACACCTCTATAGAATCTTTTATACACCCACTGCCACTCCCACACCACTATTCACAAACCCATTCACAGAGCCATACCAGTACTTACACACCCATTCACTGATTCATAGATCTACACACACATCCACTCGCTCACTCATAGCCTCTCATACACCGACTCACTCACTAGTACAGCCATTAGCATATCCACTCATGCACCCATACAAAAACTCACACACTGAGTGAGTCACCCATAGAACTACTCACACACCTAGACCCTTACCCATACAGTCAATCACACAACCACTTACTCACCTGAACAGTTACACACACCCACTTAATTACTCATACAAATAGGAACACGCGGTCCCTCACCTATACAGTCCCTGACAGAAGCATGCACTGATCCATATAGATGCTCTCACATTCAGTCACTCATGCATACAGTCACTCATATACCCAGTCCCTCACCCATACTGACACAAGCACTCAAACACCGACACAGCCATACAGACACTCACTCACCCATACAGCTTCTCACACACGCACCCACTACCCCATACAGCCACTGACTCACCCACTCACTCATCCATACAGGCAGTCACACACCTCCTCACCCACACACACAGACAACCATAGAGCTAGTCAGACTACCAATCACCCATATAGCCATTCACATACCCACTAACACACTCATACACCCACTTAGACATCAACTGAAAGACAGATAAACACATTCACACAACCAGTCACTCACCCATACCTTCACTGAGACACCTAGTCACTCACTTATACAGTCAGTCACGCACCCACCCAGTCATCCATCCAGTCACTCATACACCCACAGATTCACTTTTACACCTAGGTATATAGATTTAACACTCACAGTCACTAGATGATGTCATCACTGATGTCATCAGTGATGTCATTTGAGAAGTCATCAGTGATGTCACTGACCATGTCATGAGTGATGTAATATGTGAAGTCATATGCAGTGCATTGCGGGGGTGCGAGTCCCCATCACCCGGGGCATGGCCATCTCCTTGGGGACAGTGGGGGGTGCCTGAAGCCCCCAGACCCGGCCGGCTCCCGCCTCCTGTGGGAGCCGGCATTGCTTTTTACCCCCAGGGAGCTGCTTAGATGCAGCTCCCTGGGTGTAAAAAGCAAAGTGCGCTCGCTTTGACCAAGCAAGAGAAAAGTGCTCTCGCTTGTTCAAAGTGAGCACACTTGTTTGCTATGGGATCCCATAGCAAACTGCAATGTCCCTGGGGTGGGCGCTCCAGGACATTGCTGGAGCCGGCCCTAGGAGGTGGCAGTCCCCAGCGCCATTTACGGCTCCAGGAGGGGGGCCTCACGGCTCCCCTCCCATTTTTAAAATAGTCCCGGGGAGGTGGCGGTCCCCGGGGCTGTCGGAGGGCCGCATGGCCCCCCCACATTTAAAAAAATTAGCCCCGGGAGGTGGCGGTCCCCGGGGCTGCGTGGGGGGGCTGGAGCCCCCCACTCATTATTACTATATTAAAGCCCCAGGGAGGTGGCGGTCCCCGGGGTTGCAGGGATGCTGCATGGTCCCCCGCACTTCAAACTATAAGCCTCGGGGAGGTGGCAGTCCCCGGGGCTGCGAGGGCCCGTGTGGGCCCCCGTTTCTTTATTTCTTATTGCCCCCAGACCTGGCACACCCGGGGCCCTAAAGCAAACGAAGCGCAGGAGCCCGAGCTTTGTTTTTAAAAAAATGTTTTGCCCGGATTCGCTCTGGGACCCCTGAACAGGCCTAGGTGGTCAGGGTGTTTCTACCCTGCCCCCTTTTCTTGTTTTTAAAGGTTTTTGCTTGTGGCTCGGTTCAACCGAGTCACAAGAAGGCTGCCAACACTTCCTGATTTGAAGTGTTGGCTGCCAATCAGCTCTCAGGCACGAGATCGGGAGGGTTCGCAGATCCACCGCGGCCACAGTTGTATATCTGAGAAATATTTACATTTCTCAGGAACTACTGAATGGAGTTACAACATTTAAGAAAAAGAGTGCTTTCTGGACCAAGAGCTACCTTTTTGCCAAATTTGGTGTAATTCCGTTCAGCAGTTCGGGCTGTAGCCGTGTCTAAAGTTTCCTATGGAAATTTACATGGAGAAAAAGTGTTTTGGGATCCCCCATTTGTCTCGGCCCCTGCTTGACGGATCCCCCCGAAACTTTTAACACAGCAGCTGAAGTGAGTGGTGTATTAGTTTTGAAAAATTCACGAAGATTCTTCAAACGGTGCCAAAGATATTGGCAAATGAATAAACGCTCTTCCTACGGAAACTAGGTCCTGACTATAACTACCTACTGGCGACCGCCAGTAGGTAACATATATATATATATATATCAGCAGATCATAATTGTTTTTACTCAGTTTATAGCTCTTACAGCTCTTTGAAGGTTACCTTCAGTTTCAGTTTCAGTTTTTCACAAGGGACTTGCCAGAATTGTGCACCAAGACAAAGCACCCACATTTTACCAACCTTGGTGGGGATTGGGGATCTAATATAAATATTGGTGATGGAGAGTACTATACCACTGCCCAGGAAGTTGAGGTGGCAAGGACCCTACGGGATTGCAGTACCTGGCGATAACTCTGACATGATGGAATGCAGCCATGGACTGCAGTCACTTCCTGTGACGCTTTGAATCTATGCCCAAAGAAGAAATAGAGGGCCTCATTTATGAGCACTTTGGCGTCGCCGGAATGTTACTTTTTTGACGTTCCGGTGGCGCAATGTGCCCCGGCGTAATAACAAGGCCTCATAAAACCACTTTACATGGCTTTTTATGGCCTTGTAAATATGTGCCCCTTTCACACAGAACACTGCGTGAAAGGGGCGTTCCTTGGGTGTTGCTGTGGGTGTTCCCACGCAACACCCATGGAATCTGAAGCATTCCCAGGTTTACGAGAAATCGTAAATCTGGTAATGCGTCAGATTCTAATGCCACCCCAAGGGTGGTGTTAGGGAGGCGCAACGAGGAGAAATGTTTTAATTTCTCCTAGTTTTTTCCTTTTTCTATGTGTGCTGCATTCACACATAGAAAGAGGAAATTGCCTGAAGTGATTGATTTTGTGATCAATCAGCCCCAAAACGTAGGCACTCTTGCACCATGGTGCAAGGATGCCTGCATTGGTGCATGGTAGCGCCCATTGTCCGCAATCGCTGGGGAAATCAACAGAAATGCACTGTATCCCATAGATGCAGCACATTCCTGCCCTTTTGTTTTGAGGAGGGCAGCGCAGCAAGATTGCTTGCGGCACTGCTCTACGTCAAAACCTCATAAATGAGGCCCAAAGTTGTTAAATTTGTAGAGAAACACTGTGATTTGCTGCACACTGGCATAATAACACAATCCTGTCCCAAAATGGGCATTTTGTACCAGGCTAAGATGCAAACTTCATCAAGTGATATCAACCAAAAAGGTTCGCAAGCCATTAGTACCTAATTTGTGTAGTCCAAGCACCCTTAAGGTCTAATCACCTGTAAAACATGGCACAATTTATTTAGTCATCCAGAAAGTATGTTGCCACAGGAAGAGGCATGCTGGGAGCGCGTTGCAGCTTTGAGTAATTAAATGCTGGCCAATTACAGCTGTGCACATCTAGTCGCGGCTGAAGGAAAAAGTGAGGCAGAGTCAAAAAACAATCCCCTGGGGAGTGGAGACGAGGGAAGAGGGGGCACATGTAGCCTCTGGCACGGATGGGGGAGAGGGGGGCACACGTACCCTCTGGGCCACAGGGTCTACTTAACACAAGAGACAAATGGTGCCAGGTTGAACTGCTGCAGTCCTGCTTCTCACACCAATGTGGCTTGTGTGCGTGACAGTTTCTTCTTTAGAATCAAAAGGATCCACAAATGGTTGCCAAGATTATGAAGGATCTCGAGTCCAATGAGGACGAAGAAGTGGATTTGTCCCTCTAGCTGCTGCTTTGAATATGACCACCAATGGTTTTTTCAAGAGCAACTAAAGAACAAGCATTTGCAATGTAATAGGTCTCGCATTTGCTAGAGTTTATTTATGTGTTTTGAAAAGCTGCAAGTGATGCGTAAGCACGCACTTTGTACTTATAGTCGTTGCTTAGGAGAAGCAAGGCTGGCAGTAACTGCGCCTCTTTTACTGGCAGCCTCTGGTAAGCAAGGACTATAAGTACAGAGTGCCTGTTTAAGGACCGCTTGTAGGTTTTCAAACACACAAATAAAAGGCATTGTCATGTACAATGCCAATAGCTCAAACTCTCGCAAATGTGAGACCTATTGCATTGCAAATGCTTGTTTTACCCAGCTGTCTGAAAATGTTGTCGGACTGTAAAGATGGCTGTGTTGAGGTTAGACACATGGACAACCCCAAATATCGCTGGCATTTATCTCTCTGTTCCTGCGACTGAACCTAACATGACTAGCACCATGGGCAAAGAAGAATCTCGGCCCTATGTTATTAATTGCTTTGATATAGTGCTTTATACCACCAAGCGCCTGCTGTTTCAAAGCTCTTGAAATAACGGGTGTGAATAATACTCTGTTTAATGGAATTCACTGAATGGAGAGAAATGGAATGCTGTGTTTGCCTTGCTAATGTGTGATCATGTGACCCGCTGATGTCTTTCACAGGAAGATACTGGGAAAGAATGCACCATTTTTGATGTCGTGCGTCTTTGTGGTGCTTCATGTGAAGCTTTTAGGCTGAGTTTTTTATCTTGTCTCGGACGTGGGCACCACTTGATAAGTAATGATTGAGAAGAGATAAGGAGGCATAGATACATTTTATAATTTCCTGGTGGAATAAAAATAGCTTTTGCTCTGCTCGCTTCAGACTTTGTGAGATGTGTAAATGTAGAAGTGGCCAATACTTTGAGACAATAACACAGTGGCCTGTGTTTTTTGGAAATGCGCACTGCCTTTCGCACCCTCTACTGCACACCCTCCGCCCCCCACAAATCTTGGTCACCCACAATAATCATGCAGCATGCTGCAATATCCATGCATCCAGCATGCTGCGATTGGCAGTCTTAATCTTCAAGAAGCGGCTGCAGCAAAACCATAGAGCATGCAGTAAACCAGTGAGGAGCCCTTGCATGTAAACAGTTGTGACAGCACAGACATTGATCGCGTGTGACCTCTGAGGCTTTCTGAAGATCTTGGCAAATGGACTTAACACAAACTTCTCTCTCAATATAAGCGCGGGCTGTGGAAAGTAGGCTTTGCAAAAGGTTTTAAGTGCAGGCACACAAGAAACCAGCAGTAGCATAAGTCTATGGCATATGGCATCGGTTTGGCAACAGCAAAGCACATTCTGTTCCATAGCACACGTCTTGTCAACAGAGCAGGCTTGCATCCACATCATCTTACGCCTGTGCACTTGTATACTATAGTAAAGGCACCGGGGTCATTACACAATCCTGTATTTTGTTGCAATATCTGTCCGATGGGTGGTTAGCGCATTTAAAGAATAGCTCCAAGACAACATGGGAAAATGAATCAGAGCACTGTAATAGTTTCTTATGTAAAGTGAGCCACGCACAGAACAGGCTTAATGGTGACATCACAACTACTCAATGATTCATGAGGATTTGTGGGCACTTCATGGCGCACAGAGGCAGCTTCACGGCGCATCACTTTAATTACGACTATCTGCATTTTGAAGGCTGCATTCAGTGCTTAATTTGTAAAATATTAAGTCCAGGTGCTCAAATTTTTGTAGGAGGCCACACCCACTTTCCCTAGCTCCACCCACTTCCTTTACTGGCTTCACCCACTTATTCTGTTGGCTCCACCCACATCCTAAACTGGCACTGAAAGCCAGATGTAATACCCAACTGAATTCCTACCTTGGTAATATGATGGTTGACTTGAAACACGTGTTGGTTTTCCAGCTCCTTGGGAAAGATATCTTAATAAAATCAAGGCAACAACACAAAAGAGACTGGATGTCATGACTTTTGGAACCAAACATAATGAACCTTTCTGACCATGAAAGCCCCGACTCCAAGGTTATGCTGAAATGACTATCTACTTCTGTTGTATTTTGTGTCTCCCCAGGCTTGATCTTCTAATAACACTCTAAACGGCCCCGGACCAGTCTACTAGTTAAAGACTGTACCTCACCTTACACACTTCTCAATTCTTTTGCTCTGATAATTTGGCGAATTCACCACTAATATGTGTACATTTTGTTGTCAAAGGATATATGACAAACCAAACAGTACATTCCATTAGAGAATAATAACCATGAGTCTGAATAAAGAGTGAATAGAAAGAACAGGGGAGAAAGCATGCCAAAAAACTGGAATCAATTCGGTATTAGAAAGGGAAAAAATATATGATAGATATGGAGGACAAGTGGCTCAACTTTGGTGTACTTAACTTTGGGTTTATTTCTTGGTTGCATTTGTGGTACTCTATGTCTGTTTCTTTTTTATTGATTAGTTTTAATCAAAATACTTTTTAATATAAAATTTGATCTGTACTATATTTCACTTCTATATGGTTATAGGTATATATATATGTAATTTTGTTTTGTATAGGTGTTTATATATGTCGTTTTTTTGTATTATGTTTTAGTGTGATGTTCTCATGTAGATTGATTTAATAATGTGTTTGTGGTCGGATATTATTTGGACTTTTTAGTATGTCATAAATGTGTTACTTTAGATGTATATGAATGTTGTAAAATAAGTGTATATATATATATATTCACTGAAAAAACCATAGGTTTTAGGGAAAGTTATAGTTAGTTGGACATTGCACTCGTACAAAACCCGTGAAATTCCCCGTTATAATTAGTTCAGCTAACTATAACTCGCGCCCCCATAATGCACTGCTGATGACGTCACATATTACATCACTCATGACATGGTCAGTGACATCACTGATGACATCACTGATGACATCTCAAATGACATCACTGATGACATCACTGATGACATCATCCAGTGACTGTGTGTTTGTGTAAAGTTTAAATATGTTTAATATATATAGGGAAAGGCATATTGAAGAATGAGTGGGTGTATAAGCGTCTGAATGGATGATTTAGTAGGTGCGTGACTGAGTCTATAAGTGAGTGATTAAACATATCTTACTGGATGCATGGGTGAGTGACTAAACTGTGTGAATGTCTGTATCCGTCTGTCTGTTGTTGTGTAAGCAGCTGCATGGGTTTCTGACTAGCTAAATGAGTGTCTATATGGGTTATGGATTGGTTCTCTGAGTATCTGTATGGGTGCCTCAGTGTTTGTGTGGGTGGGGTGTGTGTGACTCTGTGCATAGATGTGTGAGTGGGTGATTTACTGGGTGCATGGTTTCAAGAGTGCGTCTGTGATGGACTGTATGGGTGGGTGTGTGTGTATGGGTGTGTTAGTGATTGAATGTATATCTCAGTGGTACATGTGTGAGTAACTACATATGTGAAAGGCAGTATATATGTGTGTTGGAGTATATAAATGGCTATAAGTGAGAGTGTGTGATTGTGAGAGTGGCTATATGGATGAGTGTGTGCTTGCATCAGTGATTGCATAGGAGCGTAAGAATGTGCTAGTATTTTTATGAGTAAGTGAGCTGGTGTGTATAACTGTATAGGTGAGTAAATGGGAGTGTGATTAATTATTAGCATGACTGACTAGGTGTGTGAGTACCTCTATGGATGAGTTGCGTTGTGTGAGTGTTTATATAGGTGTATGAGTGCATATGATAGTCCTGTACTGAGTGACTGTAAGTATGAGTGACTGTACGGGTGAGTGAGTAGATGTGTGTGTGTAGACCTAAGAATCAGTGAGTGGGTATGTACTTATTGGTATTGGAGTGTGTATGGTTTTGAGAATGGCAGTCTGTAATTTAGAGTGGGTGTATCAAAAGTTATATTAGGGTGTGAGAAGATGCATTAAATTCTCACATGGATGATGTCATCAGTGATGTCATTTGAGATGTCATCAGTGATGTCATCAGTGATGTCACTGACCATGTCATGAGTGATGTAATATTTGACGTCATCAGCAGTGCATTGCGGGGGCGCGAGTTATAGTTAGCTGAACTAACTATAACGGGGGAATTTCACGGGTTTTGTACGAGTGCAATGTCCAACTAACTATAACTTTCCCTAAAACCTATGGTTTTTTCAGTGAATTTCAAAGGTTTTTTAAATGCTAAACCCTAACTATAACAGGCCTGAAACCTATGGTTTTTTCAGTGAATTTCAAAGGTTTTTAAAATGCTAATTCCTAACTATAACAAGCCTGAAACCTATGGTTTTTTCAGTGAATTTCAAAGGTTTTTAAATGCTAATTCCTAACTATAACATGTCTGAAACCTATGGTTTTTTTCAGTGAATTTCAAAGGTTTTGTAAATGACAATTTTTAAATGTATTAATTGTTATATATTTTTTTTTATACTGATTTACTACATTTTTTAAAACTATTTATTTTTAGATGTTTTATTTTTTAAATTACATTGTAATTACATTATACATTACATTACAAAATATACTTTCTCAGAATGAATTACTTTAGTTTAAATACTTTGCAAATAGGCAATAGACTTTTAAGTACAGTAGTTACAGTTGTTGCAATGGGCAACACAATTTCAAACACAATGCAACATTGAGCTCAATGTGAATTTCTACCTAAATGCAATTAGTTACTTTATGGATTACTTTTCTAACCACAGGACTGGATCCTAGATTCAGTCCTGGGACATCTCCTGTAAACAGTTGAGTAAAAGCGTTTTGGTTACAGTAGTGATTTTTAAGGAATATTATTGTATTTTAAAAGTTGACACTTAGAAACCTTTTCACATAGAATCGCCAATGTTATCCTATGGGAGGAAATTCACTTAGCAGGTAAGTAGTGTTATTGTTACTTTTTCTTACTCAGTGGTGGATCCTGGATCCAGCACTGGTGCATCTCCTGTAAACAGTTGAAAGAATGCGTTTAAGTCATACAGGCGATTTTTAAGGAATATTTGTAGTTTGTGAAAATCAACACTTTGAAACTTTTCTGCTGAAAACCAGACAATGGATTCCTATGGAAGGAAATATAAGTTACTGGTAAGTACGGTTAAAATTACTTTTCAGGATCAGTACTGGGCTGAAAGATGCAGCACTGAGGTCTCTCCTGATAACAGGTGAGTAAATCGGAATTCGTATTTTGGCTGATTTTAGAGGAATATTTGTATGTTTCAAAAATCGACACAAACTTTTTCAGCAAAAAGCAGGCAATGATATCCTATGGAAGGAAATTCAAGTTACTGGTAAGTACGGTTAAAATTACTTTTCAGGATCAGTACTGGGCTGAAAGATGCAGCACTGAGGTCTCTCCTGATAACAGGTGAGTAAATAGGAATTCGTAGTTCGGCTGATTTTAGAGGAATATTTGTACAATGGTGAAGGGAGGGGCGGGGCCTGAGGTGACATCTGTGCAAACGCGCCCCGTGGCGCGTTTTAAGTTGGGGGATTAAGTCCCCTTGAATCATGAGGATCCCTGGGGTCCAACTAGCCCACCCTGTACCTCCAGTATGCGCCAGGGAGCTGCGTTGCAGAGAGGTGTTCAGAGGCCACGCCCCTTTTTGCACCTCTCTGCAATGCAGCTCTGTGGCGCTTTCTGGACGTACCTGTTGGGCTAGTTGGCCCCCAGGGACCCTCAGGATTGAAGGGGATTTAATTCCCCATCTTAAAATGCGCCACGGGGCCTGTTTGCACACATGTCACCTGAAGCCCCGCCCCTCCCTTCACCACTGTGCAAACGCGCCCCGTGGCACGTTTTAAGTTGGGGGATTAAGTTCCCTTGAATCCTGAGGGTCCCTGGAGTCCAACTAGCCCACCATGTACTTCTAAAAAGTGCCACAGAGCTGCGTTGCAGAGAGGTGTAAAAAGGGGCGTGGCCTCTGTACACCTCTCTGCAACGCAGCCCCCTGGCGCATACTGGAGGTTCCTGGTGGGCTAGTTGGCCCCCAGGGACCCCCAGTATTCAAGGGGAATTACTTCCCCTTCTTAAAACGCGCAGGGGGCGCGTTTGCAGAGTACTGCTGGGAGGGGGGCAGGGCCTCCGGCACGATGCCGGTCGATTTTTTTTTTTTTAAATTTTTTTAATGGGAGGGGGCTGCGTGGCCCCCTTCCCTTAGCCACTTTGGCCCCGGGGACCCCATCCCCGGGGCCTGAGCATTTTTTTTTTTTAAATAAAAAAAAAAAAACGGGAAGGGGGCCGCGTGGCCCCCCTTCCCTGGGCCTGTGTTGGCCCCGGGGACCCAATACCCCGGGGCATGCCCTCGATTTGTATTTTTTAAATTTGGAGGGGGGCTGCGTGGCTCCCCTCCTCAGGCCATTTAAGGCCCCGGGGACCCCATCCCCCAGGGCCGGCCTTGCCCTTTTTTTTTTTTTTTTTAAATTTTTTTAATTTGGGGAGGCGGGCTGCGTGGCCCCCCTCCCTGGCCACTTATGGCCCTGGGGACCCCATCCCCCGGGGCCTGGCCTCTGGTTGGGGACTGTGGGGGGTCCCCAATCCCCCCACAGTCCCAGCCGGCTCCCCGCCTCCTGCGCGAGCCGGCATTGCTTTTCCACATGGGGAGCAGCTAACATGCTGCTCCCCATGTGGAAAAGCAATTGGGTTTGCATTTTGAAAGAGAGAGCAGGTTTCCTGCTCTCTCTTTCAAAATGCAAACCAAGTTTGCTATGACAGGACGGGAGCCGAGAGGCTCCGTCCTGTCATAGCAAACTACAGTGTCCCGGGGTAGGCACCCCGGGACACTGCAGGAGCCGGCCCTGGGGGTGGCGGTCCCCAGGGCCATCAAGGGCTCCAGGAGGGGGCCGCGCGGCCCCCTCCCAACCATTTCACAGCCCCGGGAGGTGGTGGTCCCCGGGCGTGTGGGGGGCTGGAGCCCCCCACACAGGTGAAAATAATTTTTAAAAAGAAGCCCCGGGGGTGGCGGTCCCCGGGGCTGCGGGAGGGCCAAGAGCCCTCCCGCACCATTATTTTTAAAGCCCGGGGGTGGCGGTCCCCGGGGCTTGGGGGCCTTAGAGGCCCCCACATTAAATTTAAACCCCCCACCATGCCCCCGGGACTTGGCCCACCCGGGGGCAAATAAACTATCGAGCGCGGGAGACCGCGCTCGATTTTCTATTCTTCGGCGGGATTCGCGCACCCTAAGCGCATCCCGCCGATTTAAAAACAAAAATGCTTTTTCTGCCCAGGGGTCCTTGTGAGACCCCCTGAGCAGACCTAGGGGTCAGGGTGTTTCTACCCTGCCCCCTTTGTGCGTTTTGCGCACTTGTTTCCTTTTTTTTTCTCGGCGGGATCCGCGCACCCTGAGCGCATCCTGCCAATTAGCATGCAGCTCGTGATCGGGACGGTGCGCGCAGGGTGCGCTGAGGGTACGCGGACCCTACTCGGCCATAGATATATATGTGACTTTATTTTTGATTTTCTCAGGAACTACTGAACGGATTTACACCATTTAAGCAAAAGGCACCAGTCTGAACCAAGGGCTACCTCTTTGCCAAATTTGGTGTAATTCCGTTCAGCTGTTCGGGCTGTAGGTGCGACTAAAGGTTCCTATGGAAAAATGAATGGGGAAAACGCGTTTTGGGACCCCCCTTTTTTCTCGGCCCCCGCTTGACGAATCAACCCGAGACTTTCAGGGAAGGAGCGGAGCGGAGCGCCCCAACAAGTTGGAAACTTTCGCGAAGATTCGTCAACCGGCGCAAGAGTTATTTCAAATAGAATGTCGCGGATTTCCTATGGATAATAGGTCCTAACTATAACTATCTACTGGCGATCGCCAGTAGATAATATATATATATATGTCTTATATTTTTTTATGTTGATTATGTCTGTATATATATTGTGGGTGTTTATGTGTTGTTTTGTGTTAATCATTTCAGCCCTGATGAAGTTCTTTTGATAGGAATGAAACACGTTGGCTGATGTCTAATCGCTTTTTTAATATAAAGAAGAATAAAAGAAATATAAAGGACTTCTGTAAGAGTGCGTGACTTTTTTTCCTGGTGCACCTTCTATTATTTGAACAATCTTACTGTCTGAATTCCAGTGGAGCCCAACTGCGGCGGCTTCCGGATGTGAACTGCACAGGACCCTTATAAATATGTACCAAGGATTGATGTGCTGAACCATTGGTCAGCAGCAGTGTGGAGTTTTTTGTAAAGGATATATGACATGATAGAGTTCAGAGGATCAAGTCCAATATGAAGGCATCTATCACATGAAGAATATATTGGACCCTGCTAGATGCACATTATGCACCTCTCTGGCATATGCACGACCTGTAACTGATTTACGCACATCATTCAATCCTGTCATATGCCCAATATAAAGAAAACAATTGGTTCTGTTGGGCGATACAATTGCTGTGATAAATGTATTCAATACAAGAGAAAAGGTGTTTCACACTTCCTTTTACACAATAAATGAAAAAACGATTTCAATTGAGAACACACCAGGAAAACACAGGGAGAGTGTATTTAGTCTTATATATTTCAAGAAGTATTGAATATTAAATGGCTGTCACAAATACAAGTAAATTGCGAAAATACAAAGGTGACGATGCCACAGCAACACACGACATCCACCAACCGGTTGGAGTCCTGTGCTACAGCCTTCACTTTGTAAAAGCAGCCAAGAAATAAAGTTGAGTGCTTCAGAACAACGTACGTCTGTCTCTTGTATTGAATACATTTATCACAGCAATTGTATCGCCCAACAGAACCAATTGTTTTCTTTATTACCAGTACCCAGGTTCTGAGGGACACCGGGTCGCCCCATTATCCTTAATGATATGCCCAATATAGACATCTAAAACCTCTGATTATATGCATATATCAGGTCTCCAAATGTGCATATAACATAGGCTCATGTAAAATGCAATGTCAAAAATATGTCTAGAGTATACAATGCAGACCCTTAATATGCACAGTATGTAATGCTATGGTATCTGAAAATGGCACTTTTCAGAGGTGCAAATTACTCAGGCATTACAGCGCAAATAAAGGAGGTTTGTAAAGTGCACATACCCGAGTCAGAAATGTCCATCTTTGCAGGCTTCTGTTTGGACCACTCACCCTGTAATCAAACAGGCCCTATGCTCACCCTGTACTCATACAGGCACAGTGCTCACCCTGCAGTCTTGAAGGCGCACCGCTCAGCCTACAGTCATACAGGCACATCGCTCACCCTGCACTCATACAAGCAAAGGGCTCATCCTTCACTCATAAAGGCACAGTCCTCACCCTGCACTCAGAAAGGCACAGTCCTCACCCCGCACTCCGAAAGGCACAGTCTTCACCCTACACTTATACAG
Organism: Calotriton arnoldi; assembly: GCA_963921515.1. Taxonomy (NCBI): domain Eukaryota; kingdom Metazoa; phylum Chordata; class Amphibia; order Caudata; family Salamandridae; genus Calotriton; species Calotriton arnoldi. The sequence goes on from CAWUFW010009350.1 coordinate 728,516, forward strand.
GCACACCGCTCACCCTGCACTCATACAGGCACAGGGCTCCCCATGCACTCATACAGGCACACCGCTCACCCTGCACTCATACAGGCACACCCCTCACCCTGAACTCATACAGGCACACCCCTCACCCCTCACCCTGCACACATAAACGCACACCCCTCACCCTACACTCATACAGGAACACCCCTCACCCTGCACACATACAGGCACACTGCTCACCCTGCACTTATAAAAGGCATACCGCTCACCCTGCACTCATACAGGTACAGCGCTCCCAGTGCACTCATACAGGCACACCACTCACCCTGCACTCATAGAGGCACACCGCGCACCCTGCACTCATACAGGCACACCCCTCACCCTGCACTCATACAGGCACACCCCTCACCCTGCACACATACATGCACACCCCTCACCCTGCACTCATACAGGCACACCCCTCACCCTGCACACATACAGGCACACCACTCACCCTGCGCACATACAGGCACAGTGCTCACCCTGCACTCATACAGGCACACTGCTCACCCTGCACACATACAGGCACACCGCTCACCCTGTACACCTACAGGTACAGTGCTCACCCTGCACTCATACAGCTCACCATACATTCATACAGGTACACTGCTCACCCTGCACACATATAGGCAAACCGCTCACCCAGCATACATACAGGCACACTGTTCACCCTGCACTCATACAGGCACAGTCCTTACTCTGCACTCAGAAAGGCGCAGTCTCACCCTGCACTTAAACAGGCACACCGCTCACCCAGCCCTTATACAGGCACACCGCTCACCCAGCACTCATACAGGCACAGTCCTCACCCTGCACTCATACAGGCACATTCCTCACCCTGCACTCATACAGGCACAGTCCTCACCCTGCATTCATACAGGCACAGTGATCACCCTGCACTCATACAGGCACACCGCTCACCCTGCACTCCTACAGGCACACCACTCACCCTGCACTCATACAGGCACACCACTCACCCTGCACACATACAGGCAAACCGCTCACCCTCCACCCATACAGGCAAACTGCTCCCCCTGAACTCATCCAGGCACACTGTTCACCCTGCACTCATACAGACACAGTCCTCACCCTGCACTCATACAGGCACAGTCCTCACCCTGCACTCATACAGGCACAGTCCTCACCCTGCACTCATAAAGGCGCACCGCTCAGCCTGTAGTCATACAGGCGCATCGCTCCCCATGCACTCATACAGGCAGAGTGCTCCCCCTGCACTCATACAGGCACACCGCTCACCCTGCACTCATACAGGCGCACCGCTCAGCCTGTGGTCATACAGGCACATCGCTCCCCCTGCACTCATACAGGCAGAGTGCTCCCCCTGCACTCATACAGGCACACCGCTCACCCTGCACTCATACAGGCACACCGCTCACCCTGCACTCATACAGGCACAGTGCTCACCCTGCACTCATACACGTACACCCCTCGCCCTACACATATACATGCACACCACTCACCCTGCACACATACAGGCAAACCACTCACCCTGCACATATACAGGCAAACCACTCACCCTGCACTCATACCCCTCACACTGCACATATACACGCACACCACTCACCCTGCACACATACAGGCAAACTGCTCACCCTGCACTCATACAGGCACACCACTCACCCTGCACTCATACAGGCACACCACTCACCCTGCACTTATACCCCTCACCCTGCACATATACACGCACACCACTCACCCTGCACTCATACAGGCAAACCGCTCACCCTGCACTCATACAGGCACAGTCCTCACCCTGCACTCATACAGGCACAGTTCTCACCCTGCACTCATACCGGCGCACCGCTCAGCCTGCAGTCATACAGGCGCATCGCTCCCCCTGCACTCATACAGGCACAGTGCTCATCCTGCTCTCATACAGGCACAGTGCTCACCCTACACTCATACAGTTACACCCCTCACCCTGCACACATACACGCACACCACTCACCCTACACTGATACAGGCACAGTCCTCACCCTGCACTCATACAGGCAGAGTACTCCCCCTGCACTCATACAGGCACACCGCTCACCCTGCACTCATACAGGCACAGTGCTCACCCTGCACTCACTCATGTACACCACTCACCCTGCACATATACATGCACACCACTCACCCTGCACACATACAGGCAAACCACTCACCCTGCACTCATACAGGCACACCACTCACTCTGCACTCATACCCCTCACCCTGCACATATACATGCACACCACTCACCCTGCACACATACAGGCAAACCGCTCACCCTGCACTCATACAGGCCCAGTGCTCATCCTGCACTCATACAGGCACAGTGCTCACCCTGCACTCATACAGGTACACCCCTCACCCTGCACACATACACGCACACCACTCACCCTGCACTCATACAGGCACAGTGCTCACCCTGCACTCATACAGTTACACCCTCACCCTGCACACATAGACGCACACCACTCACCCTGCACTCATACAGGCACACCACTCACCCTGCACATATACAGGCACACCACTCACCCTGTACACATACAGGCAAACCGCTCACCCTGCACTCATACAGGCACAGTGCTCACCCTACACTCATACAGGTACACCCCTCACCCTGCACACATACATGCACACCACTCACCCTGCACTCATACAGGCACAACACTCACCCTGCACACATACAGGCAAACCGCTCACCCTGCACTCATACAGGCACAGGGCTCACCCTGCACTCAGACAGCTCACCATGCATTCATACAGGCACACTGCTCACCCTGCACACATACAGGCACACTGCTCACCCTTCACACATACATGCACACTGCTCACCCTGCACTCATACAGGCACACCGCTCACTCTGCACTCATACAGGCACACCGCTCACCTGGCATTCAAAGAGGCACACCGCTCACTGTACACTCATGCAGGCACACCACTCAGCCTGCATACAGGCACACCACTCAGCCTGCAGTCATACAGGCACATCACACACCCTGCAGTCATACAGGCACATCACACACCCTGCAGTCACACAGGCACATCACACACCCTGCACTCACACAGGCACACCACTCACCCTGCACACATACAGGCACACCACTCACCCTGCGCACATACAGGCACAGTGCTCACCCTGCACTCATACAGGCACACCACTCACCCTGCACTCATACAGGCACACCGCTCACCCTGCACACATACAGGCACACCGCTCACCCTGTACACCTACACGTAAAGGGCTCACCCTGCACTCATACAGCTCACCATGCATTCATACAGGCACACTGCTCACCCTGCACACATATAGGCAAACCGCTCACCCTGCACACATACAGGCACACTGTTCACCCTGCACTCATACAGGCACAGTCCTTACCCTGTACTCAGAAAGGCACAGTCTCACCCTGCACTTATACAGGCACACCGCTCACCCAGCCCTTATACAGGCACACCGCTCACCCACCACTCATACAGGCACAGTCCTCACCCTGCACTCATACAGGCACAGTCCTCACCCTGCACTCATACAGGCACAGTGCTCACCCTGCACTCATACAGGCACAGTCCTCACCCTGCACTCATACATGCACAGTCCTCACCCTGCATTCATACAGGCACACTGCTCACCCTGCACTCATACAGGCACACCGCTCACCCTGCACTCATACAGGCACACCACTCACCCTGCACTCATACAGGCACACCACTCACCCAGCACTCATACAGGCACAGTCCTCACGCTGCACTCATACAGGCACAGTCCTCACCCTGCACTCATACAGGCACAGTGCTCACCCTGCACTCATACAGGCACAGTCCTCACCCTGCACTCATACAGGCACAGTCCTCACCCTGCCCTCATACAGGCACAGTCCTCACCCTGCACTCATACAGGCACAGTGCTCACCCTGCACTCATACAGGCACAGTCCTCACCCTGCACTCATACAGGCACAGTCCTCACCCTGCATTCATACAGGCACAGTGCTCACCCTGCACTCATACGGGCACACCGCTCACCCTGCACTCATACAGACACAGTTCTCACCCTGCACTCACACAGGCACAGTCCTCACCCTGCACTCATACAGGCACAGTCCTCACCCTGCACTCATAGAGGTGCACCGCTCAGCCTGTAGTCATACAGGCGCATCACTCCCCCTGCACTCATACAGGCAGAGTGCTCCCCCTGCACTCATACAGGCACACCGCTCACCCTGCACTCATACAGGCACAGTGCTCACCCTACACTCACACACGTACACCCCTCGCCCTGCACATATACATGCACACCACTCACCCTGCACACATACAGGCAAACCACTCACCCTGTACACATACAGGCAAACCGCTCACCCTGCACTCATACCCCTCACACTGCACATATACACGCTCACCACTCACCCTGCACACATACAGGCAAACTGCTCACCCTGCACTCATACAGGCACACCACTCACCCTGCACTCATACAGGCACACCACTCACCCTGCACTCATACCCCTCACCCTGCACATATACACGCACACCACTCACCCTGCACTCATACAGGCAAACCGCTCATCCTGCACTCATACAGGCACAGTCCTCACCCTGCACTCATACAGGCACAGTTCTCACCCTGCACTCATACCGGCGCACCGCTCAGGCTGCAGTCATACAGGCGCATCGCTCCCCCTGCACTCATACAGGCACAGTGCTCATCCTGCACTCATAGAGGCACAGTGCTCACCCTACACTCATACAGGTACACCCCTCACCCTGCACACATACACGCACACCACTCAACCTACACTCATACAGGCACAGTCCTCACCCTGCTCTCATACAGGCGCACCGCTCAGCCTGCAGTCATAGAGGTGCATCGCTCCCCCTGCACTCATACAGGCACAGTGCTCCCCCTGCACTCATACATGCACACCGCTCACCCTGCACTCATACAGGCACACCGCTCACCCTGCACTCATACAGGCACACTGCTCACCCTGCACTCACTCATGTACACCACTCACCCTGCACATATACATGCACACCACTCACCCTGCGCATATACAGGCAAACCACTCACCCTGCACTCATACAGGCACACCACTCACCCTGCACTCATACCCCTCACCCTGCACATATACATGCACACCACTCACCCTGCACACATACAGGCAAACCGCTCACCCTTCACTCATACAGGCCTAGTGCTCACCCTGCACTCATACAGGCACACTGCTCACCCTGCACTCACTCATGTACACCACTCACCCTGCACATATACATGCACACCACTCACCCTGCGCATATACAGGCAAACCACTCACCCTGCACTCATACAGGCACACCACTCACCCTGCACTCATACCCCTCACCCTGCACATATACATGCACACCACTCACCCTGCACACATACAGGCACACAACTCACCCTGCACTCATACAGTACGCCCCTCACCTTGCACATATACAGGCACACCACTCACCTTGCACACATACAGGCAAACCGCTCACCCTGCACTCATACAGGCACAGTGCTCACCCTACACTCATACAGGTACACCCCTCACCCTGCACACATACATGCACACCACTCACCCTGCACTCATACAGGCACAACACTCACCCTGAACACATACAGGCAAACCGCTCACCCTGCACTCATACAGGCACAGGGCTCACCCTGCACTCAGACAGCTCACCATGCATTCATACAGGCACACTGCTCACCCTGCACACATACAGGCACACTGCTCACCCTTCACACAAACATGCACACTGCTCACCCTGCACTCATACAGGCACACCGCTCACCCTGCACTCATACAGGCACAGTGCTCACCCTGCACTCACTCACGTACACCCCACACCCTGCACATATACATGCACACCACTCACCCTGCACACATACAGGCAAACCACTCACCCTGCACTCATACAGGCACACCACTCACCCTGCACTCATACCCCTCACCCTGCACATATACAGGCACACCACTCACCCTGCACACATACAGGCAAACCGCTCACCCTGCACTAATACAGGCACATTGCTCATCCTGCACTCATACAGGCACAGTGCTCACCCTGCACTCATACAGGTACACCCCTCACCCTGCACACATACATGCACACCACTCACCCTGCACTCATACAGGCACAGTGCTCACCCTGCACTCATACAGGTACACCCCTCACCCTGCACACATACACGCACACCACTCACCCTGCACTCATACAGGTACACCACTCACCCTGCACTTATACGGTACGCCCCTCACCCTGCACATATACATGCACACCACTCACCCTGCACACATTCAGTCAAACCGCTCACCCTGCACTCATACAGGCACAGTGCTCAACCTACACTCATACAGGTACACCCCTCACCCTGCACACATACACGCACACCACTCACCCTGCACTCATACATGCACACCACTCACCCTGCACACATACAGGCAAACCGCTCACCCTGCACTCATACAGGCACAGTGCTCACCCTGCACTCATACAGCTCACCATGCATTCATACAGGCACACTGCTCACCCTGCACACATACAGGCACACTGCTCACCCTTCACACATACAGGGACACTGCTCACCCTGCACTCATACAGGCACACCGCTCACCCTGCACTCATAGAGGCACACCTCTCACCTGGCATTCAAAGAGGCACACCGCTCACCCTACACTCATGCAGGCACACCACTCAGCCTGCATACAGGCACACCACTCAGCCTGCAGTCATACAGGCACATCACACACCCTGCACTCACACAGGCACATCACACACCCTGCACTCACACAGGCACACCACTCACCCTGCACTCATACAAGCACACCACTCACCCTGGAGTCATACAGGCACATTACTCACCCTGCACTCATACAGGCACACAAGTCAACCTGCACTCATACACCCACACTGCTCACATACTATACTATAGAATGACAGGCCATACCATACAACACTATCGAATGACAGGCCATTGCATACCACACCACAATGCAACACACCACTAAAAAAACATTGACAAAGCCAATAGATCCCACATGCGCGAGACCTATGGGCGTCAGTTCCTCTCAGTTAGCGTGCTTTGACTCATAGAAGCTGAAAGACCTGTGACCATCTATGCAAGGCGGCTGCTGTGATATAATTAATGGTGCTCACATTCACTGTCACATTTCATTTTCTTGCCAATTTCTTTGTGGAAAAAGATTAAAAATAAAATAAATGTATGAATTGACCGGTCAGGATGCTTTTTGATGCTACCCCGTTTCCGTTGCCACACCTTGACCACCCCAATTTATGGCTTCAAGGAGTAACGTTTTTTCAATTTCAATACTGGTTAAACTGTTGTTACATTGTCCAGAGCGAGCAGCTTTTCGGGCTCTGCCTTTATTTATGTTTGACAATTTTGACAAACAATGTGACCGCTGCCGGAAATCTGACAACTTTTGCACTTTGCAAAATTGTTCTCTTCGGCAGACGACAACGGTTTTGGTGGGAATAGTTTACGTCTAAAATGTTGTTTGCAACAACCATTTCTGAAACAAAACAACCTTTTGTTACAGATATTGTCTCCTATAGTTTTTAATGTAAGCAGTGTATTTCTCCACAACTGGGTTCCGTTCTCTGGCACTTTTGTGGCTCTGGCGGGAGCACACATTAGCAGCTAGAGCTAGGTGACCCCCACCGCCCCTCGCCCCTAAATGACAACCCTGCCCACACCCACTTAACTAATGCTTGTAAACAAAGGTTCCCCACGCTCACCACAGACCCCCAGTCAGTGCAGTGGTTCACCCCCTCAACTCACCATCAGCATCCATGGCCTCCAGGTCCTTCCACCTCTGTAGCGCCTTACTCAGCACTAGGGTCATGTAGTGCCCCCTGCGGGCCTCGGGCATCAGACACAGCACCTGTGCCTTCAGCTCCGGTAGAGTTTCAGCCTCTTTGGGGAGAGGGCTGGTTGGCCCCGGGGGTCGGGTCCAGGGCCCCTCAGCACGGCCTTGCAGCTCGCAGTACTCTGTGCCTCAAAGTGGAGGCCATACCCGGAACTGAAAGTGAAAGCAGCCCCGGAATGTCAGGTGGGAGCCGCCGCCCCACCCCAGCTGCCATGGCGGCCCCAGAGAAAGGAGCAGAACCCAGGCAGCCAAGGCCTGAGGAGGGCCTAAGATTCCTGGAGAACGTAGCACAGCAGTGGCCTCAGAAGGGCCCAGAACCGGGGTCCACAAGGGATCCAGTTTTGTCACCATCCTGATGACACAACACTGCCTTGTGCCTCCAGGGTGAGTACACTCTTGCCCAGGCTCACATATGCGCAGCTGCATCCACTTTTACAGTGCTAAAAAACAAGTTTCAGGTTACGTGCTGCCTGAAACTGAGCACCACCACAGAGCCTATCATGAAAGCAACTCCGTGGGTTTTTCTTTTATTTACTAATAGTGAGGCAGCCGCCCCGTGTAACCGTGCTGCTTAAAAAAAACACAATCGGTTCCAGGAAAGCATGTTGTGCCTGCAATAGGAGCAAGACATTTAAGAAAATAATGCTCACAGTCTGTAAATAAAACATACTGAGTAACAACACATGTAAGAGGATAGTCCTCATGAGAGGTAACAAATGCAGACAAGGCAGTACAAAGGAGGGACTATTAAGCTTATGCATGAATCAAAAGCAACCATTTAGAAAGGACAGTAACTGGAGCCAATTGAAAAGATGGGCGGAAAATGGGCGGAGCTTTAAGTCCATACTTGAAAATAGCATGTCTCTAAGAGACAGCACAAGCGCTGCCTAGGCGAGACCTAAAAAGGGAGAGTAGAGGGTTGTTTGGTCCGTAATCTCACCTACCAGTGGAGTTGGTGAAATGTTATTTAAGTAATTTTGTCTACATTTTATCCGCATTATAAGTCGGTGTCTAGCTATATAATTATTATGACAAAATAAAGATTTGAAAAATGTAGTTTTTCTCACATTTACTTGCCTCTGGTCTCTAGCAGGGAATATTAAATATTTAATGTATGCAAAAAAAGTATCAAATGTAGGTGTGAGTAGAAGTTTTCAGGAGGTGGTGGAGTTGAACCAAATTGAAGTACAAAAGATCAAGAAATTGGAATGATAAGCCTGGTGGGCAGGAACTTCCAAGCAAATTATCTCATGGTTGTCAATTCACCCAGATGCCAGAGGAAGTGGAAATGAAATCATACATCTTGACCCTCAATGATATTACCGTGACATCATATGAACTTTGATCACAGTGACATCACAGGAAGTGTCATTTTGAGACCTTTACCCATGGTAGCTTTATAGCAAATGACACAGCTATATACTTATGACTAAATATAAACAAGCATTGGCAAAGTGCTGGTCGCGTAATAGCTCTCTTTTTTCCTTTTTGCCGGTAGATGTGTGCAACGGGACGGAGGCTGGTAAGGAATCGGCTAGACTGACAATGAGAGGAAGAGTGCGAGGGAAAGGACAACAGGACAAAAAATCACTATGTTGCGGCCAGCGCTGGCCTCATCATATCAATTTATTTTGTTATGGAGGATGGGTAACATGAACAACAGGAAGCTGGAAGGGAACGAAGCAACACAGAGAAGGGTTGTGTGTGGGGGAAGAAGAAACTTGAACAATGGGGGAGTGGAAGGGGGAAGAAGCAACACCGACAAAGTGGGTGGGGATGGGAGGGGAAGAAGCAACATGGAGAAGAAGGGGCGGGGTGGGAGGGGAAAGAAGTAATACTGACATGGGAGTGGGAGGACAAAAAACAACAGAGGGAAAATTAAAAATAGTACTCCAATCACAGCACAATTAGCAGAAGGACAGCAATAAAGAAGTAGCAATCAGTAATCTTATTTGATGGCTCTTAGAAGCTCCCGGTATATGTGAATAGAGCTTCCTCCTGACTTAGCAACTACGCACTAAGATCACAAAATCTTAGTATTCTTGAAATAATCTGTAAACATAGATAACTATTTCCTGCTATATGCTTATTTGATTAATTCATAGCCATTTTGAATGTTGTTTCTATTAAAAGGTTGCCTGCTACTGGTATCTATTCATAAGGCATTGGCACCTTGGAGAGTTAGATGACTGTTTAAACTACATCCCTGTGATCACAACTTTTACTTTGACCTGCATACCATATACATGTACTTCTCTTGTGGGAATGATTTCTAGAGTTCATGGGGGATTTTAGATGGCTATGTCTATTTTTGTACACATTTTGGTTCTGTTCCTGGGACAGTCCTATTGTCTTTATAGTAAATGGGCACCATGGCAGTAATGTACCAAAAACCACCCAGGGGTCGTATTATGGAAAGTGCCCCGGGGGTGCAACGGGATGTGCACCCGCGTTGCACGCACCCTGGGCACTTTAATATTACAGAAACGGCTGCAGACGCTTGTGCGGCCTGTTCTGTAATACAGATAGCCCTGGCACAAATTTAGTGCCAGCCCTATCACCAGAGGGTGATCCCAACGCTTTCAGTTTTACAGACGGGGCTGCACAAGCATCTATGGCCTCTTCTGTAATACCAAAGTGCCCCAGGGGCTTGCAAAGCAGGAGTTAATGCCGCTTGCACCGCCGGGGCACTTCAGTAATATGGCCCCCAGTCTCATTATCACATTATCATTTGCTTTCTTACCTTCACCTGTAGCTCAGCACTGTCTTCAACCAAAGCTTCCTAGGGGGGACCACTGCCTTCGCTGAAGCAAAACAATGTATTTCCTGTCTTCTGCATGCCTACTTTGGGTTTTTTCCCTATTTACTTCCTAGCAACTAATTGCATTTCCTTCCTACCTGCTCTAATGAGGAAGAGGTCCCTCCTCCCACTTTCCAGGTTTGCCAGGAGACAGAGTTTCTTATCTATAGATGAGACAAGAGTATGCAGTTCCTAGAGGGAAAAAAGGGGATGGGATAGGGTGCCAGGGGTCCACAAGGGGAAAAGGCGGAAGTGGAGTTGCTCCAATTAGGAGCAAGGGCCCTCACACACCTCGTGAGGTGTCATGCTTCATCATCGGGCAGCTCCTCTTAGGGCCGGCGCTACAATGCCCAACGGGCCCCGCAAGGGGGCTCTTTGCTGGAGGTCTTTTCTTTTTGCTGATGTGAATTTAAAAGGTAGTGGGGCATATGTGTAAAGAGTAGAGATGGGAAGGAGTGAGTGTGAATTAAAAATAGCTATAGGGATCCCACAGGATATTTGTATTGACTGGGTTCCTATGCTATAATAAAAACAAAAAACTATAAAGTTGTTGCTAAAGAGGGGGGATTACACCCTCTTAAGCTCTAGATTGTGTGTGTATAGTGCGGGGTCAACATGTTTCATGCCTCTTATCGTCCAGGGGATCTTGGCATTCTGTCAGGACCAGGTGATCCTCATCTACTCTAGTAGGAATTGCATACTCTTGTTTCTGCTACTTCTACAAGGGGCCCGTATGCTGGACCTGTCAAGCCCCAGTCCCCCCTCTTGTGATTAATAGAGTCTCTTATCTGTCATTGTAGGTGACTGAAAAAAGGCTTCAGGTGTTTATATACCCGAAAGGAACCCTCAAGCGTTCTACCTTGCTGTGTCATGTCGGCCGAGGATGACGAAAGGGATGACTCTTATACATAGTTATTATGCAGAAGATGGTAATCCTGCTGTGATTCTGAGAATCCTCATACATAATAAATGAGGTTAGTTTTCTGGGAAAACCACACGACATTTATGCAGCACCTAACTACGTAAAAGGTCAATGCCAAAAACCGTTATGTAGTACAATGGCAGGGAAAATGTAGGTGAAAGGTTAGGTGACTACCCAGGTCTATATTGGGGTACATTACAAATCATAACACCCACTCCTCATCCGACCTCACGATATACTAAAAAAGTGAATGTCCTTCTAATCAATCGTAAAACATTGTCAAAAAATGTTTAGAATAAAAATGTCTAAAAGTATATAAAAAGTGCCTAAAAACTCTATAAATTCTTTATATATGTTAAAAGTCCTATAAGTCCTTTAAAATATGTTCATATATATAGTTTGAGCAACTGAGAGCGGCTGAAAGCCGTGGTGCTCAGTAATAGTATAAAAGGAAGGAATTTTGGTTGTTTTGAAAAAAGGCCGAATTCTTCTCTGCACACGGAAAGCCAAATGTTTATGTGTCCTGTGTGGGAGACGCAACATCACTGCTGCTTGCCTTCGCAGACGACGGTCCCTGTAACACCTCACAGATCAGGTCAATCGAGCAAAGATGATCTTCTTCAGTTCCCACAGCTGATGCTGGGGAAGCATTTGAAACATTCAAAGCCTGTGTGCCTGTAGTAGAGGCGGTATTCAATCCAACAGGAGCTGAAGCATCCCGTGGTGGCTCTAAGAATGCCGACATCAACATGGGAATACGCTGAGGACACTGCACTACGTGGGCCTTTAACGGGTCCAGTAATACATCCAAGTCTGGTAGTGCAACCGATGGAAGTGTTAGACAGAGATCCAACACACATTCTTGTCCGCAGAGCAGGCAGCGGAGAACAGGCAAAACACAGTCAATCCAGAATGGTCGGAATGATAGGAACCAAGACTCGCTTAGCTCTCGAAGTCGAGGTGTGCCCAGATGGAGTACCCTACGGTCACGGTAATGTCGCTCCAAGAGCGTTTTTTCCATCTCCTTGGTGACTGGGACGTCCATTACGTAGCAGAAAAATTAAAATCAGGATTCCCACTACCAGTAGCAGGAATAGCAGAAGTCCTCCAAAAATGCTTCCAAATACGGAGTGTATAAAAGCTGGAATCACTCTGAAGACTGTCTGAAAGGTGCTTAACAGTCCAGAACCTATGGTCTTAAATAGGTGTACTATACCCTTCGTATCAGACATGTTAAAGAAACGCTGTACCATTTCTCCGAAATGGAAAGGACAGTTAGTTCATACCAGTGCCTGTATCTCAGCTGAGGACCTTGCAACCTGAAGTTCAAAAGTCTCCCGGGCTGAGGTTAAGGGCACATCTTTCTGTAAAAGCATGGCTTTCATTCGGCTCAGAGTATCAAACCGTATAAAGGAAACATTCAGTGAAGGCCATAACGGTGCCTCCCAGACTGTGTGGGTTGGGAGAATCAATACTTGCATAAAGCAAGTAACCCTGGAACTTACTGTGACAGGTATGCGATGCCTGGAAGCATCCCACAACAACCTTGATCATTCAGCATTAAGTAACTCCCATTTGAGAGCAGCCTGAACACTGGATTAATCACAGCAGTTGGGGACCCTTTTAAATGACAGGATAAGTGTGCAACTGAACCATTACAGGCCCCATGAAGCATAATATCCTGGCAAATGAGAGATCCACTCAATGAATTCTCTCAGTCTGTACCGCTGAGAAACACTTCAGTGTCCCCGTTCCTGCATTTAAATCTATACAGTAATTCACAAAATTCATGGATGAAGTCCTTACCCATTGCTTCATATCTGCTTACCTGGTGGTGTTCTAGGCAATATTGAAATTGGAAAGTTGTTACCAGCAGTGTTATATGGCCATGAATTAACCATTCTGTGGACGGTGGCTGTGCCACGGTGAAAGGTAATTGGTCTAATTTCTCAATGTGCAGCATTGTATATTTTGCATCTCTTTGTGCCATTCTCGTCTGTCTCTCTGATAGGTTATATGCAGAGAATAGAGATGTGCTGTTAATATATCGCCAGGGCACATGACCAGAGCTCAATGATTGTAGCATCCAGCTTAATAATAGAATGGATCGTAACTGTGACTGTCCATGTTGTAAGATGGACAGATCCAGTTCCATTATATCTATAGAGGAAGATACAATGTTGCCCAGTGAATAAATCCTGGATGTCAGTGTGGTCATACCATTGTCCACCACAGCCAAAGCCTTTTCTAAGTTAACTCTGTCAATTTCACGCAATCTCTCTGCAGCTTCTTGTTGAGAGATTATCTAAATTTCATTTTAAGCTGCGTATAGGAAGCGTTTCCGACGCGGTTTCTGAGGACCTAGCAAAACATCCCTTAAATCCATGTAATCTGAGAGTAAGGATAAGTGTTGTTTCACCTTGGACAGTGTTGAGGTATTTAGCCAATCTAGGCATAACTTCCCAACACTGTAGGATGTCACCACCCCCGGATGTTCTCTTTGTACATAGCGTAGGTCAGGCCTATGGAGAGTAAACCTTTCGGTGGTACCCTTGAATCTTGACTGACACCTATTTGTGTTGATAGACCAAATTAACCATCCCTTCCAATTGGGATCTGTTGAATTATATGAAACGTCATGCATAATGTCATTTACTGCCACATGCATCAAAAGAAAAACCGGTCGCAAACGGGCAGATTCTCAGAATCTGCCCCTTTATGACTCGTATTTTGCATTTGGGATGCATCATCCCAAATGCAAAAATCGCAATTTATGTAATCTCTAAATTGCGATTACTTAAGTTACGATTGCATTTAAGGAATCGCCAATTGAGATTCCTTAAATGCAATGCAACAAAGTAAAAAATTAGCGATTTCGCTACTAGGGGCGTAATTTACCATGAAGTTGAACTTCATGGTAATTTGCAAAACTTTGAGAAATGCACTAAAGTGCATTTTCAAAGTTGTAGGTTGCACACACACATGTCCTCGGGACATGTGTGTGCACAACATATGTTCACGGAACAATTTCAGGGGTGCAACAGGGTGTCTTTTTGACACCCCTGCACCCTTGAAATTGCATGCGCAATTTGGGAGTAGCTATTGGTACTCGCAAATAGCGCTCGCAATTTCCCATTCATTCCTATGGGCCTGTAGGCCCATAGGAATGAATGGCAAGCCATTCCTTATTTGCGACTCGCAATTTGCGAGTCGCAAATAAGGAATGTGAAGGAATCGCTATTATTATAGCGATTCCTACATTCATAGGATTTTGCGAGTCCTTAATTGCGAATCCTTAATATTTGCTATTAAGGACTCGCAAAATCCTAGCTTGATGCATGTGCCTGTTAGTGTATAGTTTTTCCATCACTCAAATTGTGAAAGCAGGGGAATACAAGCTGTGTTCAAGTCCTTAATCTTGGCTAACCCAAGACAGGAAGTCTGCTGCACAGTGTTGTTGAGGAAGATAATTTGTTGTGGTATGAGGCATGCTCTAAATAATGCTTCAGTTCCCTGAACCTGCCATTCCTTAGTACCCCAGATTGATTTTGTATCTATAATTTCTTTCCATAAGTCGAAACCCTGTTCAGACAGTTGGGCAATAAAGGATGAAGAGTATATCTGTTTCGTATTAGTAAGCATATTTTTCTTTGCAGATGCAGGTGCAAGCTTGTATTAATATGAGCGTGGATCTGATGTATTAAACCCAGAAAAATAAGCAAACTTTTGTGCAAACGTGTTTGAACTACCTTTCGGTGGTGTTGGGCAATGTTCCCATTGGTGAGTATGTACTGGAGGTGATGATATCATTTAAAGACACTTTAATACGTGTGGTATTTTTAAAGTTCAGTGGGACCAAATACATCATATGAAACTGTGTCCCAAACTATTCCGTCAGGAACTGGAACTGCTGTAATGTTCACATAGGACAGGTCTCTCTTTTCACGATGAGATGACGTATGAGGTTTCAGCACCAAGTCCACATGTGATACTGCGGAGCGTTCTGGAAGATAATGTCCATTTACGAGCAAGAAAAAGTCAGTCACTAAAACAATCCAGAAGAGTAGGAACAGTATTCCAGTTATTATCCAGAGCTGTAGCCATGGTGAGACAAGGTATGTCTATTTCAGCCAAAGGCAGAAATCATAAAGTTGTTTTTTGCGGGAAACTGGAGTTGGCGGTGACTTAGGTTCACTTGGATCCAGAGAAAATGTGTCGAAATCGATGAAGTAGCCAGGTGAAGTTTGATCTATCTTTGGTAGCTCAGCAGGTTTTGTTAAACTTGTGGATGACTCCTGTTGAGGCATATTGCTGTAGATGTCTGTGGTTGGCCGAATTGGTATCTGTGTTTCATTTGTGTTTTTATGTTCAATTTCAATAGGGAAGAGTTCCATTTCATTGTTGGTAACTCCATTACTACGTATAGAAGACTCTTCAAATGTTATCAGTCTTTCTGTCTGAACCTCCTGTATGGTAGGGAGAGTAGAGCGATGGCTACCCAGGAGCCCACGCAGCCTGCTATTCAGAATCAGCCACATAGTGTGGTTTGATCAGATCAATGGAGACAAATCTCTTTTCTTTCTTGCCGGCAGGAGGCGGAAGAAGTACTGTTCTTATTCCTTCGACAGCCAGGAGAGGTACAGCCTTTCTGTAGGATGGCCCAAATTCTTTCTTGTCCACAATCTTTTCTCTAGTAAGTAAGTAAGTAAGTAAATGTTTTATAAAGCGCTCGAATGCCGAAGCGTCTTGGCGCTAAGGGAGTGTAAGGTGTGTTGTTTAGGTCAGTCGTAAAACTTATTTGGGGGGAAACAGCCAGGCCTTAATCATTTTCCTGAACTGTAGCCTATTTGGCTGCAGCCTAATGGTGGCCGGCCGCTTGTACCACAATTTAGCAGCACAGTGGGATAGGCTCCTGCCTCCCCATCTTGCCCCGCGAATTTTGGGAATCTGAACCAGACCAGTGTTAGTTGATCTAAGATTCCGTGTGGGAGAGTACCAGAGAAACAGTTTCTGCATATCCAAGGCACCCCCTCCATACAATGCCTTGTGAACCAGACAAAGTGCCTTGAATTCCACCCGTTGTTGTGTTGGAAGCCAATGAAGTAGCCTAATGCGAGCGGAGGTGGAATGACATTTAGGAATGTTGAGTAGTAGTTGCGCTGCGGCATTTTGTAAGGATTGTAGTTTGGCCATCTGCACCTTGTCAATGCCCAGGAATAGTGCATTGCAATAGTCTATCTTTGAGAGGATCAATGCTACTACAACTGTTTTCCTAAGTTCCTGTGGATTAAAAGGCATGATCTTACGTAGACTCTTTAGTAAGAAAAAACAGGAGGACGTCAAGCGATTAATCTGACCTGCAAAGTTTAGCTGATTATCAAAAATCACTCCCAAGTTTCTTGCCTTGGTTGTCAGAGGCGGACAATCACCTGCCTCGGTTGGCCACCATTCTTGGTTCCACAGGGTTAGACCTTTACCAAACTCCATAATCTCAGTTTTATCAGTATTGAGCTTGAGGAAGTTTTGGTTCATCCAGCTCATGATGTTCGTCAAGCAGTTATGAAAACTGACAGCTGTGACCTCAGATTTGTGTGATACGGATATGACTAACTGGGTGTCTTCAGCATATGAGACCAGAGTGATACCATGCTCTCTGATTAGTCTAGCCAGTCTAACATAGATGTTAAATAGGGTCGGTGATAGAGCCGAGCCTTGTGGCACCCCGCATGGAAGATAGAAGTTATCCGATTTGGGGTTATCCCAATGTACCCTCTGCTCTCTAGATGCTAGAAAGGAAGAGAGAAGGGTTAGAGCCGTCTCTTTAATTCCTATTGCCTCCAGCCGCCGCACTAACACCGCATGATTCACGTTGTCAAATGCTGCTGATAGGTCAAGTAGGATAAGGACGGCTCTGCCTCCCCCCCATCCAGTTGCCTGCGAATCTCCTCTGTAGCCATAATCAGGGCAGACTCGGTGGAATGACCTGGTCTAAAGCCATGTTGGCTAGGATCTAAGAGATTATTGGAATCAAGATATTGGATTAGCTCACCGTTTACCGATTTTTCTAGGAATTTGGCCGCTATTGGCAGGTACGATATCGGCCGGTAGTTTTTTACCTCAGTGGGGTCCAGAGCAGGTTTTTTCAAAATAGGCCTGATGCATGCCTTCTTCCAAGACAGAGGAAAAATCCCTGACTTGATTACTTCATTTAAGAGTGGAGATAAATGGACGCTAATCTTTTCCGAGACCAGATGTAGAGTGGCAGGGGGACACAGGTCATTAGGAGATCCCGACTTAGTCAATAGAAGGAGATTGTTCACTTTCTCCGTGGTTAGATCCGAGAAACTAGTTAGTTTGCTATGAGTGAAATTCTCATCAATGGTAAGAGTATTGGATTTGGCAGCGTCGGGTGATGTTTTGAGGAGGTCATCATAGATTGATTGCACCTTAGTTTGGAAGAAGTTGGCAATCTTGTTACAAAAGGTTTGATCAGGTATGAACTGATTAGCCTGCTGTAATTTAGATAGAGGCAGGACTGTCTTAAAAAGCTCCTTAGAGGAGTTCTTGGCGGCACATCTTCTAGTTGTAAAATAGTCCGTCTAAGCTTTTTTGATTGCCTCCTTGTATTCCTCTAGGACTAGGTTATAGGCCATTTTATGTTTCCTGCTATAGTCGGCCCTCCATGGTCAATCGACCCTTCTACATTTAGACGTAATGTTTTTAAGGTCTGGACTGTACCATGGAGCTGACGCCTGACTTCTTCTTGTTTTCATGGTTTTTTACGGGGCCAACTGATTTACTGCTGATCTAATCCATTCATCAAATTGATATGCTGCCAAGTTGTTATCAGTGGCCTGCGTAGGAGGATGTCTGTCAAGAGACTCTTTTAACTCTTTCTTCTGTATTCTGTGCCAGGGCCGGGTGTTTACAAAAAGCGGTCTATTTACGTGATGCCGGTTAGACTGCGTTATTTGAATTTTAAAGTGTATAGCTTTGTGATCTGTCCAGGGTAGTGGTAGGATTTTGTCCAGAGTGATGTCGGAATTATTGGTAAAAATGCCGTCCAGCCGGCCATGTGTGTAGCTTCCGAGACAATTTGGGTTAGACCATGTGCTGCCAGATTGTCTAGTAGCTCCGCGGTATCTGGGTTATTATTAGATTCAAGGTGGAAATTAAAATCGCCCAAAATTGTGAACGTGGGAGATTCTAAACAGGATTCAAGAAGGGTCTGGAGTGCTAATGTAAAGACAGATCTTGGTCCAGGTGGCCAATATAAGAGTAAGCCAGGGAAGGTCAGGGTGTTATTTACTTTGATGGTAAAAAGCATAGCCTCTGCAGGAAGTTGTAGGGTGGACTCTATTCGGACGTTAAGGTGGGAGCGATATAGTATGGCAATGCCCCCTCCTGTTTTCCCTATCCTGCCTAAGCCGGCTACTAGGTAGCCTGCAGGAAGAGCTATGTTCCAGTCTGGTTCGGATGTCTGGTTTGCCCAGGTCTCTGTCAGGAATACCAAGTCCGGGTTAGAGATCTGCCTCATGCATTCAAATTCATATTTATGTTTTATCAGTGACCTGGTGTTTAGCAGGATACACTGAAGGAAATCTTCAGAGATACCCCCGGAGGCATTCCCTCCTTTAGGGGAGTCTACTGTTGTAAAGTCTGAACAATTGGGGGGAACCAGAGTGACTCCTAGGTCACTCTCCGGCAGGCTGGGCCCCCTTTTTGTGGCAGCTAGAACGGAGTGATTGTTATTTGGTGACTTATTGAAGGTAAATTCACACATATTACACTTAAAATCAACTATATCCCCCATCCAGTGGCAAACCTCTGGGTTAGGGCACTCACCCGTCCTGAGCTCCAGCAGCTGATTGCTTGTAAAACATTGGGGAAGAAATCGGGAAGGGGTTCTGGCGCTGGACGCGCTCCCGGCCCCGAGGGGCACAGACGGGCTTGCCTTTGGCACGCCAGCGGCGCGGTCGCGCCAGCATATATTTTAATACTAGACTAGGGCTAACAACTAGAGCGCTGACCACTGACCAAGGCGGGCCCACTCTTACTTACGGGCACCGCAGGTCGAGCGCGTAGAGGACTGAGGTACTGGTAACTAAGAATCGAATTATATTATAAAATCAGTTAAAACAAAGTGCAATTTAAGTGCAAAGTGCAATTTAAATTAGAGGGGTAAAAACAAACGTGCACAAAGTGTCGGACTAAGCTGAACAGGACACGTCCCACGCTGCGCGGTCGCGCCAGCGTGTATTTTTATACTAGACTAGGGCTAACAACTAGAGCGCTGACCACTGACCAAGGCGGGCCCGCTCTTACTTATGGGCACCGCAGGTCGAGCGCGTAGAGGACTGAGGTACTGGTAACTAAGAATCGAGTTATATTATAAAATCAGTTAAAACAAAGTGCAATTTAAGTGCAAAGTGCAATTTAAATTAGAGGGGTAAAAACAAACGTGCACAAAGTGTCGGACTAAGCTGAACAGGACACGTCCCACGCTGCGCGGTCGCGCCAGCGTATATTTTTATACTAGACTAGGGCTAACAACTAGAGCGCTGACCACTGACCAAGGCGGGCCCGCTCTCACTTACGGGCACCGCAGATCGAGCGCGTAGAGGACTGAGGTACTGGTAACTAAGAATCGAGTGATATTATAAAATCAGTTAAAACAAAGTGCAATTTAAGTGCAAAGCGCAATTTAAAATAGAGGGGTAGAAACAAACATGCACAAAGTGTCGGACTAAGCTGAACAGGACACGTCACACGCTGCGTGGTCGCGCCAGTGTGTATTTTTATACTAGACTAGGGCTAACAACTAGAGCACTGACCACTGACCAAGGTAGGCCTGCTCTTACTTACGGGCACCGCAGGTCGAGCGCATAGAGGACTGAGGTACTGGTAACTAAGAATCGAGTTATATTATAAAATCAGTTAAAACAAAGTGCAATTTAAGTACAAAGTGTAATTTAAATTAGAGGGGTAAAAACAAATGAGCACAAAGTGTTGGACTAAGCTGAACAGGACACGTCCCACGCAGCGGGGTCGCGTCAGCGTGTATTTTTATACTAGACTAGGGCTAACAACTAGAGCGCTGACCACTGACCAAGGCGAGCCCGCTCTTACTTACGGGCACTGCAGGTCGAGCGCGTAGAGGACTGAGGTACTGGTAACTAAGAACCGAATTATATTACAAAAAACATTTAAAACAAAGTGCAATTTAACTGCAAAGTGCAATTTAAATTAGAGGGGTAGAAACAAACGCACACAAAGTGTCGGATTAAGCTGAACAGGAAACGTCACACCCCGACTTTTGAGATCCAGGCAGGTCATGCCGTTACTGATTTTACTTCCCCAGTGGCGGTGCGTTTTACTTTGACATTGCTTTGTAGAGCCCGGAATTCATTGAGTTCCTGTAAAACAGCCAGACGTTTATCGATGTCAAATGGTTTTTCAACAGCCACTGTGCTGCCACAATCGAGGTCAGGTACCCACATTCTCATCCCAAATAGGACTTCATAAGGAGTACGGCCTCCTAGGGAACTTCTTGGCATGTTATTAAGTGCCCTCTGGACCCCATATAAGTGATTGACCAACTACCACCCGAGCCTAATACCCTTGCTGTTAAGCATTGCTTTAAGTCCCGGTTTTTCTTCTCCACAATTGAATTTCCCTCGGGATGATAAGGAGATGAGTACCGCACTGCTACACCCAAACTTCCCATGCCTTCCTTGTAAGCCAAAGAGCTAAACGTGGGGCCACGGTCAGAATGTAATGTGCCAATTGCGTATGTCCCTATGAAGACTAGCAAATCCTTTATAAAAGTTCGGGCGTCAGCCGTGCGCTGATGCCAAATCCACAGGAATCTAGAGCATGAATCCACTGCCACCAAGATGTACTTGTAAGCCCCATCAGATTGTAAGGGGCAGCAGTGGTCCAAATAGACACAAGAGAGAGGTCTGTCTGATATTAGTAGTGGTGTTTGCCCTGAACGTGCTACGGTAGAACCCTTCATCTGCTGACAGATGTCGCACTTAAGGACAAATGCTTTTGTCTGTTTTGTGAAACCTGGCCACCAATAGCATTGTTTCAGTAGTGAAACTGTCACGGTAATCCCTGCGTGTGCAGAACCCATTATATATTTTTTGCATCTAACTTGTAGGAGTACTTGAGTGGAAAGCTTTTAGGGACGGCTGAGCTGTTTTGCATGAAGCAATGACAGCTACCATTATCTGTCCATCTATTCTCGTGCTAGAACGAGTGATTGCAGCTACGGCAGCAGTTCGCACTGTCGCCTTGACGGCTTCATCAGCCAATGAATTCCCTTCAACATGAATGCCATCACGTTGATGACTCAGCATGTGTATCACATGAGCTCTTGGCAAGTCTTTTCTCAGTTCTGCCACTTGTTCCCAAAGCAATTTGTGCTTTATTGTGCAACCTTTTGAGTCTTTAAACCCATTCTGACCCCAGTAGTGTAGATATGCATTATAAGACTGGACACAGTAAAATGAATCGCACACAATAAATGTGGGGAATTCTCGATCCGTATTTATTAGAGCCAGTAATAGTGCTTTTAACTATGCCAGCTGTGCCGTGCAGTCTCCTAGAGACTGTGTCTTCGTACTGCTAGGATGGAACTTGCCTTCTTGCATACATCCTTTTACAATCGCACAAGCTGCGCTGTATTGCTGTTTACTTCCTATGGCAGGCTGAGCAGAACCGTCAGTGTAAATAATGTATTCATACTGACCCAGAGGCATTATTTCTTTCAGGAGAGGATATTCTTGTTCATACTGAAGAAATGCTTGTGTTTTTAATGTAGATTCAAATTTGTATTCTACATCTGTTGCAGTGAGAGAATCAGCCCATTGTATCCATTGTGGATGTAGTGCTTTTGCATTTGGAACGCTTGCCTTTGTAACAGCCTCTAAGGCTGGTACTGGAGTTACGACAATTATTTGTTTCCCCTGAGCCAGTGCTCTTTCTCTCACTACGGCAGTCTGTACTGCTGTTAGGATCTTCTCAGTGGATGCATTGCGCATCTCAGCGTTTGAGTACAGATGAGATTTGTATGCTATGGGTACAGTTTCGCCTTCATTGAAGGTTAGGTAAGTATACCCAGATTGACCCGCGATTACACGAATCACCAGATTTGTGGTATTTACACGTGTGTGTAGGTGTTTGGAAGATATCATGTCAGCTTGTAAGGAACAAAGGATATCCGTGTGTTCCCGTGTCCAAAGTCAACTTGAAAAATCAGGTCTGATTAAATCGTAGAATGGTTTCACTTTTTCTGCGTAAACCAAAATGTATGTTCTGCCAAAATTCAAGAATCCCAAAATGGATTGTAAGTTGTTCAGTGTTTTTGGAGGTTGGAGCAGCGCGCACTTTTCTAAAAAGTTAGCTGCTAGGCTTTTCCCTTCATTTGATAACTCATTGAGCTGGGCTATTTTTGATTTTTAAAGTTAAATTTGTAGCCCTCAGAGGCGAATCCCAAAATGATGTTGCTCACCATGGTCAAATGATCCAGTAAATCATCATCTGTCAGATAAATATCATCTACATAGGACAATGTCTCCTCATCAAAAGTTGGAAGCAACTCTGTTACCCTAGGGGCTATTCTTATACCGGGGGCAGTCTACAAAATTGACGCTGGGAGCCTAAGGCTGAGAATGCTGTCAAGTACCTGCCTTCAGGTGCTATATTTTGGCAGAGGAATCCATTTGAGATATCTAGTGTTGTTTTGTATTTTTTCCGCACAATGTTATTTATTAATGCGGCACTGTGTGCATTCTGTACTGCAAATGTCTTTGTGCATGTATTCAAATGTCTGTAGTCTAAAACTAGTTGGTATGAATTATCGGGTTTCATTACGGGAAACAAAGGATTATTCATTGGAGAAGTGGAATTTTCTATTACCCCCTGGTATTCAAGTTGATCTAAGATCTCCTTGACTTGTTTCTCCGCTTCTTGTTTAATAGGGTACTGTCCCTGTGGAGTTGGAGTTGTTTTTACTAGGATTACATGGTGAGGTGACTCAGTATCCCACCCTACATGGTTGCGATATAATGCAGGAGCAAGTGCTACCGCCCACTCCTGCGTATATGAATGTTTTAGAGATACTGGAATGAGGTCGGAAAAAGCCAGTAAGATTACTGTTTCTCCCTTTGGGCACTCCATAACAATCAGTCATAGCCATAAGCCAGGTTCTCCCAGAAGAGACCTTTAATTTTTATGGGTTTATTCCCCTCCATTTGGAGAGTTATTTCATGTAACTCATGTGGGACACTTACCCTTGTATCAGGTGTTTTCACCGTGATATGTTCATTCAATGCCGCTGTCACCAAAAATTCCATCAGGCTCTGGTGAGCTATTGTTACTTCTGGTGCGCTGTCTAGCATCCTCAGAGACCATTCCCAGTTCAGAAGTTGAGTCCTCAGTAGCCTTGGCATTTCTTACTTTAAGGCCAGCTATTTTCATCTTTTTAAATTGAGGTTTTGATTTTTATTTACCTTCTTTTTTGATATTATAGTCCGGAGTACGATGTGTATCTCTGGACTTTGTTCGTTCTTCTGATCTGTGTGCTGACTGTCCTTCCCTCTCAGAGTTTTTTGATGAACCCTGAAAGGAACGGAAGGAACGTGTATCAGTATCCTGATACCGGTCAGGTTTCTTAATGTTATCACGATTCCTAAGGTTGAACCTCCTTTCGGAGGTCTCCTGTTGAGGAGACCATCCCCTTGATTGTGATCTATTCTCTCTATTGTTTTGGTTTTTATTATCCCATTTCTTCTTGGAAGAAACAGGTGCCTGCTTGGTGTTATCCTTTTCAGGTCCACCCATGAGTTGAGGTTTTGATGCTCTAGCTCCCAAATTATATATACCTAATTCGGCATATATTATCTTCAATAATTTTAGGTAATTCACGCTCCTGTTGTATGGGAGTGAAATCCCTCAGGCGTTGGCGTATTGCCACCGCTGCTGCCTCCCCTTTTATGTTTGCCAACATAATCGTGGATACCTGGGCAACATTTCCTAACAATTTCATCCCTAAGTTCAGAGCAGGTTCTGCTCCATACTCATTCTGTATCTGTCTTAATACGTCTGGTATCACTGCTATTGAAGGGATACCGTGAGTTCTGATATGGATGGCAGCAAAAACTGTACCCCATGAGGTACAATCCTCTATTGGAGGAGCTATCTCCATTGGCAAGCAGATTGGTAGCATTCTGTGTTTTTCTTGAGGGCCTGTGTGTGGAAATACTGCCTCTAACTGTGTTATTTTCTGAGCTATCCAGAAGGGCATTTGCTCACGTTTAGTGGGCATTTTACCCATAACCGCGTTCAGCGTTTGTGGGGTGATTTTTGTTGCAGTCCCTTGAAGTTGACCTACTGTGGTAATTTTAGTTGGTTGAAGTGTAAGTGTTCTCATAACGAACTGTGTTAAATTTCTGTAAAGTTTTAATATTTCTTTGTGAAGTGGATGTAAGTCTGCTACTGGCATTGTGTCAATGTCTGTATACGGTGTGTAAGCAGCTAGGACTGGCCAAGTTGGTCCATCTCTGCTGAGCGGACCGAGTCTCACTTTTTCTGTTGTGTGTGGGAGGGCGCTTTTAAACCTGTTTATGTGCTCCTTGTAGGTGAGCGGAACTTCAATGTCTTCATATGGACAATATTCTTCAGGAGTGTCCTCTGGGGTGTAAGAATGGAATAAGTTGGTGCATGCATCTGCAGGAGGGAATTTGACCCATGAATAGAATACCTCTGTTCTGAATGATTTGTGTGCCTCAATCACGAAGGTAACAGTCCCACCTAATGCTGGGACTCCATAGTCTGCTAGTTTTAAAGTAAGGGCAGTTCTGACATTTTCTGAAATGTTTATAGCACCTTCTTGTTCCCCTCTCCCGCTGCATTCACACGTAATGCTGGCACAGCGTTGCCTTCTTCAGACATTGTTGAAAGAGTTTCAATGAAACTGAGATAAGGTTTTTGCAAAATAGGGAACTATTATCTTTCAAGCTTGAATAAACCTACAGCCAATACATAGAATATGCCTACTCAGCTGTGGCGGATTTTCCTTTCCCACTCCAGACTTCTCTGGGTTTATGTGAGTAGGGATCTCTGAGAAAGGCACCACTGAACTACTTAGATTTGACCGTTAAATAAGAACCAAACCAACGTTGGTGGCGCCATGTCGTGTAGTTCCTATAAATCTATATAGGATCTGCGAGTTTAGACAACATAAACTGTGGGAGTGGTGTCCAGACTGATTCTAGACACCCCCACCGGATATGCTCACCTGTATACCAGCTATCTCACAGTGCCACTATGAATTCCTCTTACCAAGGAGAGAATAGTTTCTGGCAACTATCGAACGATCGTGGAAACAGTACAGTACTTTTCGCTCAGTCACTTGTGCTCAATTTGTCTCAGAGAGAAACACAGAATAAACGATGGGGACGTTTTCAATAAGCATTTATTGAGCAAGCATCATTCTAGTGTAAAATATGTGTGTTGCAACAACCGTAAGACAGAAACAGATATAGATGATTATAAGCAGGTATATAGAGGCATGACAATAATAATGCGTACTCCTACGATGCAACCCTAACTAGATGTACCTAAGTGTACCTAGCATGTATGTAGGTATATAGTCAAGACTTCCCCTAGGATAAAAACCGACACCATTACCTGGTGTGAGAGAATGAAGGACCCCGTCTTGGTCTTGAGAAGGACACCCCGCGAGGGTCGTCAGACCAATGCGTGCTGGAATGTCTGCGTGTAGGAACATCAGCGTCTCGCGTCAGTGTGTCAGCATGGAAGTCTTTTCTTCTCTGCCAGCCCCAGCAAAGATATGGTGTTTATATACCCAAAAGGTACCCTCAGGGGTTCTACCTTGCTGTGTCATGTCGGCAGAGGATGACGAAAGGAATGACCCTTATACATGGTTATTATGCAGAAGATGGTAATCCTGCTGTGATTCTGAGAATCCTCATGCATAATAAATTAGGCTAGTTTTCTGGGAAAACCACACAACATTTATGCAGCACCTAACTAGGTAAAAGGTCAATACCAAAAACCGTTATGTAGTTCAATGGCAGGGAAAATGTAGGTAAAAGGTTAGGTGACTACCCAGGCCTATATTGGGGGTTCATTACAAATCATAACAGCACATTGACGAGCATCTCCTGTTGGAGGTACTTAGTTTTGGAGGACCAAGCAGTGTCAGGTATGTAGATGATCCATTACGTTTTTTATTTTTTGGTTTGGACTCAAGGTACACAATGAGCTCCTTCACTCTAGTGGAAGCTGGCCCTTTTGAGCACACACATATTCTTGTAATGGTTGACGCTGCATAGCCAACCAGTAAATTAGACATTAAATTCAAACAATTTTCAAATTAGTTTCTGCATTTGATCTGCTACACTGGTTGTATTTATCAACCTCTTCCAGATCTCATTCCTAGGTTCTCTGCTCTAGTAACTAGACCCTTTTCTTTAATTTCAAGGGCCATAAGTTCCACCATGTCTATACAAGTGGAGACTTCAACACATACCCTGCTACAAATGTTTTCCCAGTACTCTGAAAAAGAAGGCGACAAGTCCAAGCTCAGCAAAGGAGAATCGAAGCTGCTGCTGCACAGCGAGCTGTCTAATTTCCTGGTGGTAAGTCTATTCATCAAAGGGTGGAGAAAGGGTGCGGGCTTCCAAAGACCTCTCAGCAATCATGCTCTGTGGGACTTACTAGAGGTAACAGGAGGGCTTGTTGGCCCCCAAAAACCCTCAACAGCCAAAGAGACTTCATCCACCAAGCAGTAGTGCACCAGGAGACCCGTGGTGGAGAAAGGGGACGGGGGCCTCCGATGACCTCTCAGGAGTCCTGCTGTGTGGGACTTATTGGAAGTAACAGGAGGGGTAGTTGCCCCCCAAGGACCCTCAGGAGTCAAGGGGACTTCATCCCCCACCTAGTAGTGCACCAGGAGGTGTGTTTGCAGAATGGTAAAGAAAGTGGGTGGGGACTCCTTTGACCTCTCAGCAATCCTGCTGTGTTGGAGTTATTGGAACTAACAGGAAGGGTAGTTGGCCCCCAATGACCCTCAGGAGTCATAGGGACTTCACCCCCCATCTAGTAATGCACCATATGGCGCGTTTGCCGAGTGGTGGTGAAAGGGGGTGGGACCTCTGCCAACTTGCCGCGCTGGCTCTTGTTATTTTGATTTTTTTGAGGGGGGTCACATGGCCCCCCAGGGCTGATTTAGGCCCTAGGGACCCCACCCCTAGAGTCCAGGCTTTTTTGGAATGGGGAGTGGGCCTCACGGCTCGCCTCCAACCCCCGGGGCCCAGCCTTTCTCAAATGGTGGAGGGGGGCCGTGTGGCTCCCCTCCATGGGCCGATTTCGGTCCTGGGGCCCCCATGCCCCAGGGCCCAGCCATGTCTACTGGGTGCCCCCAGAGCACTGAGCCTCTACTGGGACTGCAGGGAGAGCCTCAAGGCCCCCGCTGTCCCTGCAGGCTCCAAGCCTCCTGCGGGAGCCAGCATTGCTTTTAGACATAGGGAGCTGCTAAACATGCAGCTCACTCTGTCTAAAATCAATTCTGCTCTGCTTTCAGCAAGCAAGGGCATTTCTAATGCTCTCACTTGCTGGAAGAGGAGCATTGGCTGTGGCTTGGTGGGAGCAGTAAAGCTTCTGCCAAGCCATATCAAACAGCTATATCCCGGGGATGGGCCCCAGGACATAGCAGGAGTTGGCCCTGGGGGGTGGCAGTCACCAGGCCCATCTATGGCTCCAGGAGGGGGGTCACACGCAGCTCCCCTCCCATTTGTTTAAAATAAATTTGGCCCTAGGGAGGTGGTGGTCCCCAGGGGATTCCCTGAGGCCCCAGCACAAAGGTATTATGGCCCCATGGAGGTGGTGGTCCCAGGGGCCAGGGGAGGTCCAAGAATGAATGCATGAAAGAAAAAGTATTTATAGAGCACGTAGCTAACCTGAGGCATCCCAGCGCTTACAGCAGCAGCGAACAGAGAAAACAGCTTAATAGGCAAAAAGCCACGTTTTAAGGAGTTTCCGGAAGGACAGTAGGTTGGACTCCCGACGTAATTGGGGAGGGAGAACGTTCCAGAGCTTAGCGGTGTTATAAGAGAATGAACGCCCGCTGCTTCTTACTTTTTTTATTTTTGGAACTGCGGCAAGAAGGAGGTTAGCCGAGCGGAGACTTCTGTTAGGGCAGTAAGGGGAGACGATAGATTGAATGATTGTCAGTCCTTTCCCCCAGAAGGACTTGTGGGCGATACATAAATCCTTAAATTTAATTCTCTCCAATACAGGCAGCCAATGAAGAGCCTTCAGTGCCGGTTTGGCGGATTGCCAGTAGGGGGTCTGGAGGAGCAGACGAGCTGCGCAGTTTTGAACAATCTGTAGCGTGGAAGTGGTAGCTTGGGGAGCTCCTAGATAGAGGGCATTCCCATAGTCCAGGCGGGAGAGAATAAGTGGCCTCCCATAAAAATTAATTAGCCCCGGGGAGGTGGTGGTTCCCAGGGCATGGGGGGGGTTGAAGAAGCACCCTGATATGTTTTTTGGAATGTGGCCCTGGGGAGGCGGTGGTCCCCGGGACCTAGGGCTCCTGAGAGGCACCCCCGTTTTCAAATAAATAAGCCATGGGGAAGTGGTGGTCCCTGGTGCATTAATAAGCCCCAGAAGGGGGAGTCTGTGCGCTCCCCCTCCTTTCTTTTGAAAATGCCACCAGGACTAGGCCCACTCAGAGGCCGATTACTAACGAAGCGTGAGAGCCCGCGCTTCATTATTTTTTTACATTTTTGGCGTGATCCACGGAGCTTGTGCAACTCCAGTGGAAATTTGGTTTTAAAAAATGCTTTTGTGGCCTTGCGGGGTCCCTATGAGACACCCCCCTCCCAAGAGACCTAGGGGTTCAGGGTATTTCTACCTTGCCCCCTTTTCTTTTTTTTAAACATTTTTTCAGGGACTTGGTTCAAGCCGAGTCCCAAGATGACTGCCAACACTTCCTGGTTTGAAATGCTGGCAGCCAATCAGATCTCAGCATGAGATCGGGAGGGGTCACAGATCTTCCGCATCCCTATAAGTACAATTGGAAATATCTTTAAATAGCTCCGCAACTATTGAATGGATTTACACCAAATCACAACAAGACACTTCCGTGAACCAACACCTACTTTTCTGCCAAATTTGGTGTAATTCGGTTCAGCAGTTCGGACTGTAGCTGTGTCTAAAGTTCCTATGGAAATAAACATGGGGAAAACACATTTTGGGACCTCCCTTTTTCTCAGCCCCCGCTTGATGGATCACCCCAAAACTTCAAGACAGCAGCTGAAGTGAGTGGCTAAAAAGTTTTGAAAATTTTGCCAGGATTCAACAAACAACGCCAAAGTTATTGGTAAATGAAAAAACGTGTTTCCTTTGGAAAGTACATCACATCGTAACTATAACTACCTACTGGCCACTGCCTGTAGGCAAAATATATATATATATATATATCACTCGAAAACTCCTGTCTGCCACTCAATCTGACAGAATCTTCAGGCACGGACCTCAGGCACTCCCAATGAACTTGAAGAATCCACACAATGTAAGTGGATGAAGCAGTGGAAATTTATTAAATGAAAAGTCCTCACAAAATTAAACAGGCATAATGCCTGCCATGACGCGTTTCACTCCTCACAGGGAGCTTGATCATATATATATGAGGAGGGAGTCGCAGGAGAATGGGGCCGTCAGAACAGGAATTTTCCGAGTGAAATGACAGCACAGCAGAGCCTAAACTAACGGAGGTGAAGTTAATATGCCGGGGCCCATTAGAGGGTTTTTAATATCACAATGAACAATTCAAATCACTGTGAGCCTTGAAATTAAGGATGACAAACTGCGCAACCCACTGTGGGTAAAAAACTACATGTCCCATAGTGCATGTGCTACTAAGCAGGCATACTGGAGGCAATGAACAATTAAATGCACGTGGGACTAAGCTGTAAAATAGCGCATTAGTCATCAGCCCAAGAAGAAGGAGCGAACAGCTCAGAAACGCGTTGGCAAAAGGACAACAATTACGGATGAAATGCCACCTTCAAATGCTATATTAAAGTAAGAAATTACTTACCTGCTGTGGAGTGCCTCTTCATTTGCAGAGCCTTTGTTTAATATATATATATATATATATATATATATATATATATATATATATATATATATATATATATATATATATATATATATATATATATTGTTCAACCAAGGACGCTGCACTCCCAGAGGCTTATAATCTGCATTTATTTCACAGCACTCGACCAGCAAGACACACCACGACGCGTTTCGACAGACTTGTCTTCCTCAGGTGGTAATCATTAGTGATTTCAGTTACCCAGCCTTAAATACCTGTACAGAGCATTGTGGGAATTGTAGTATTATCAGTTCTATCAATGCTTCATGCTCAGTGCAAATTTGTCTAAAGTAGTTTTTTATATTCATATGTCCACAATCCACCATCCACTTAATTGCTTGTTATAATGCTCGCCTCCAGACCCTTGCTCCACACAATTTCGGGCCGCATCGATGTAGTCAAATATACAAAGACATCTGCTCACCAGTTGACGAGCGTGTCCTTGTCTTGGAAGTCGCGCAAGGCGTTTTAGAAGTCATGACCAAAGTCCTCCGTCTTTTAGGGTTTGGTACCCACGCAGGAGCATGGTATCTCCTCCCCAACACCACATTATCTTTCAACATCAGGCGCCGCCGCATTTATTTAATCGTTCCAACAATGATGGTCTCAACGCGGCACGCACTGACTGTTTAGGGAAGACCACAAATCCCCAAAATATAAATTGTTCAACCAAGGACGCTGCACTCCCAGAGGCTTATAATCTGCATTTATTTCACAGCACTCGACCAGCAAGGCACACCACTACGCATTTCGACAGACTTGTCTTCCTCAGGTGGTAATTGTTAGAAATGGGGGTCTCTAGTTGGCAGAGGTAGGTAATGTGTAAAGTATTTGTACCAACACTCACA
Source organism: Calotriton arnoldi (assembly GCA_963921515.1). Lineage (NCBI taxonomy): Eukaryota > Metazoa > Chordata > Amphibia > Caudata > Salamandridae > Calotriton > Calotriton arnoldi. The sequence continues at coordinate 760,185 of CAWUFW010009350.1, forward strand.
GTAACACAGTGATAACACCACAAATGGACACCACACAGGTTTAGAAAAATAAAGGTATCTTTATTTGAATTTGACAAGACCAAAACAACATAAATCCAACATACACAAGGAAAATTATTCTCTGAAATGTTCTTGTTAAAAGCAAACTTGCAGGTTCTGTATTCCACAGAGGTTACTAAAAATAAACTTGTAGTTGTAGTAGTCTTTTAGGTGAATAGAATGTGATCAAAAACAGTCTAAAAAATAAGGCACTTGCAGGGACTGTATTTCCTCTTTTAGTAAGCGTTTGCTTATTAGTGCCCATCACGCGGCACCGGGGCACGAGGCTGGTTGCGTTGAGCCCTTCAAGGTTTCCCCACAGCTGACTCCGCGGCCAGTGATAATAATAGAATGCCCCCAAGTGCTCACAACAACATCAGGAGACCGGGACAGGGCCTTGGTACCGCAACCCCCAATTATGCTAGTGCGGGCCGTAATCAGGGCAATGTTAAAAAATAGGCAGGTCGGCTCGCAGACTCAGACCGCTGATCCGAGCCTTACCAGCGGAGGTGGTTTCTTCACTGCTGCCGGTGCCTTGGGTTGGTTACGGACGGGAGCCCTGTCCTCGCAGACGCTGCACGGGAGGAACGGAGCAGCCTTCCCGGATTCAAGCGCGGCTCCACTCTCTGGTTCGGCGATGACGTCCTGCTGGGCGGTTTCCTCTATGGCAGCGCTGCGTCTCCGGAGGAATCCCGATTGCTAGGCAACGCCTCGCAGCCGGGGATCGCAGCACGGCTTCCTTTCTCCTCGTAGAGACCTCGCTGATGACTCGGGCCAGTGGGTACACAACCGCAGCACTTCGGAGATCACATTACCGGCCCCATGAAGGTCACGGTACCAGCTGGACGGTGTGCAGACACAAGCACACAGCGTTGCGGCGCGCTGGTTCCACGGAGCTCTCAGTGCAGGCAGGACCGTGTGCAGCCACAGGCACACAGCGTCGAGGCTGGGAAAAATCACGATCTCCAAATAACACGGCAGGCTTCACAGAGGTCACCAGCTGTATGCAGACACACGCATACAGCTTCGCAGGGACGATCTTTGGGAACTTTGATATGCCTGAGTTCCCACAACAGGAGGCCAGCTCTCCTCAGGCCCTTGGAGATTTCCCTTTCAGTAGAGGACACAGCACACAGCAAAAGTCCTTCTCCTTCCCTTGGCAGAGTAGCAACTGCAAGTCAGCCCCAGAACACACAGCATGGGCAGTCCTTCTTCTCAGTTTCTCGCGCTCTTCTCCTTGGCAAAGGTTCTTCTCACTTCCAGGATGATCTAAATTACAGGGGTTTCAGCTCTCATATTTATACCCCAAAAGTCTTTGTTCTCTATGTGTGAGGGGTCCTGAACCCAGTCCAAACCAGTTCTGGGTGCACTCTGCCAGTGCACAACTTCTTTCTTTGTCAATGTGGGCCAGGGTCTTCAGACACACCGCAGGAGGTGGAGCCAGTCTTTTATGGAAGGCAGGCACAGCCCTAGTCAGGGACAGGTACTACTCCTCCCACCACTCCAAATGCAGTTTGGCCTATTCAGCCCAGGCTGACTCACCCAGACTCCTGGAACCACCCCAGCCCCTGTCACTCCAAAGCCCGACAGTCAATCCACAACCAGGCAGAGGCACACAGAAAGGTTGAACAAGAAAATAGCCACTTTCTAAAAGTGCTATTTTCAAACACAGAATTTAAAAACCATCCTTACTAAAAGATGTGTTATTAAATTCTGAGTTCAGGGATACCAGACTCCAATTTTCAATCTCACTCCTATGGGAAGATATGCAGGTAAAATGTTACACAGCATTCCCCATTCTGTCCTATGGGCAAGATAGCCTCTCAATAGTGAAAAACGAAATTGGCAGTATTTCACTATTAGGACATGGTACACACACCAGTACATGTCCTACATTTTACATACACTGCACCCTGCCCAGGGGAGTACCTTGGGCCTACCATAAGGGTGTCCTATGTGTAAGAAAAGGGAAGGGTAAGGCCTGGCAAGTGGGTACACTGGCCAGGTCAAAATGGCAGTTAATAAACTGAGCGCAGGCAGTGCAGTGGCAGGCCTGAGACAACTTTTCAGGGCTACTCATGTGGGTGGCACAACCAGTGCTGCAAGCCCACTAGTAGCATTTGATTTACCATCCCTGGCACACTCAGTGCACTTTACTAGGGACCTACTGGTAAAACAAATATGCCAGTCATGGATACCCAATCACAATAACAATTTACACAGAGAGCATATGCACTTTAGCACTGATCAGCAGTGGTAAAGTGCCCAGAGTCCTAACGCCAACAACCACAGGTCAAGAAAAAGTAGGAGGAAGAAGCAAAAGGTTTGGGGATAACCCTGCAAAAAGGGCCATTTCCAACAGTAATCATTAGTTATTTCAGTTACCCAGCCTTAAATACCTGTACAGAGCATTGTGGGAATTGTAGTATTATCAGTTATATCAATGCTTCATGCTCAGTGCAAATTTGTCTAAAGTAGTTTTTTATATTCATATGTCCACAATCCACCATCCACTTAATTGCTTGTTATAATGCTCGCCTCCAGACCCTTGCTCCACACAATTTCGGGCCGCATCGATGTAGTCAAATATACAAAGACATCTGCTCACCAGTTGACGAGCGTGTCCTTGTCTTGGAAGTCGCGCAAGGCGTTTTAGAAGTCATGACCAAAGACCTCCGTCTTTTAGGGTTTGGTACCCACGCAGGAGCATGGTATCTCCTCCCCAACACCACATTATCTTTCAACATCAGGCGCCGCCGCATTTATTTAATCGTTCCAACAATGATGGTCTCAACGCGGCACGCACTGACTGTTTAGGGAAGACCACAAATCCCCAAAATATAAATTGTTCAACCAAGGACGCTGCACTCCCAGAGGCTTATAATCTGCATTTATTTCACAGCACTCGACCAGCAAGGCACACCACTACGCATTTCGACAGACTTGTCTTCCTCAGGTGGTAATTGTTAGAAATGGGGGTCTCTAGTTGGCAGAGGTAGGTAATGTGTAAAGTATTTGTACCAACACTCACAGTAACACAGTGATAACACCACAAATGGACACCACACAGGTTTAGAAAAATAAAGTATCTTTATTTGAATTTGACAAGACCAAAACAACATAAATCCAACATACACAAGGAAAATTATTCTCTGAAATGTTCTTGTTAAAAGCAAACTTGCAGGTTCTGTATTCCACAGAGGTTACTAAAAATAAACTTGTAGTTGTAGTAGTCTTTTAGGTGAATAGAATGTGATCAAAAACAGTCTAAAAAATAAGGCACTTGCAGGGACTGTATTTCCTCTTTTAGTAAGCGTTTGCTTATTAGTGCCCATCACGCGGCACCGGGGCACGAGGCTGGTTGCGTTGAGCCCTTCAAGGTTTCCCCACAGCTGACTCCGCGGCCAGTGATAATAATAGAATGCCCCCAAGTGCTCACAACAACATCAGGAGACCGGGACAGGGCCTTGGTACCGCAACCCCCAATTATGCTAGTGCGGGCCGTAATCAGGGCAATGTTAAAAAATAGGCAGGTCGGCTCGCAGACTCAGACCGCTGATCCGAGCCTTACCAGCGGAGGTGGTTTCTTCACTGCTGCCGGTGCCTTGGGTTGGTTACGGACGGGAGCCCTGTCCTCGCAGACGCTGCACGGGAGGAACGGAGCAGCCTTCCCGGATTCAAGCGCGGCTCCACTCTCTGGTTCGGCGACGACGTCCTGCTGGGCGGTTTCCTCTATGGCAGCGCTGCGTCTCCGGAGGAATCCCGATTGCTAGGCAACGCCTCGCAGCCGGGGATCGCAGCACGGCTTCCTTTCTCCTCGTAGAGACCTCGCTGATGACTCGGGCCAGTGGGTACACACCCGCAGCACTTCGGAGATCACATTACCGGCCCCATGAAGGTCACGGTACCAGCTGGACTGTGTGCAGACACAAGCACACAGCGTTGCGGCGCGCTGGTTCCACGGAGCTCTCAGTGCAGGCAGGACCGTGTGCAGCCACAGGCACACAGCGTCGAGGCTGGGAAAAATCACGATCTCCAAATAACACGGCAGGCTTCACAGAGGTCACCAGCTGTATGCAGACACACGCATACAGCTTTGCAGGGACGATCTTTGGGAACTTTGATATGCCTGAGTTCCCACAACAGGAGGCCAGCTCTCCTCAGGCCCTTGGAGATTTCCCTTTCAGTAGAGGACACAGCACACAGCAAAAGTCCTTCTCCTTCCCTTGGCAGAGTAGCAACTGCAAGTCAGCCCCAGAACACACAGCATGGGCAGTCCTTCTTCTCAGTTTCTCGCGCTCTTCTCCTTGGCAAAGGTTCTTCTCACTTCCAGGATGATCTAAATTACAGGGGTTTCAGCTCTCATATTTATACCCCAAAAGTCTTTGTTCTCTATGTGTGAGGGGTCCTGAACCCAGTCCAAACCAGTTCTGGGTGCACTCTGCCAGTGCACAACTACTTCCTTTGTCAATGTGGGCCAGGGTCTTCAGACGCACCGCAGGAGGTGGAGCCAGTCTTTTATGGAAGGCAGGCACAGCCCTAGTCAGGGACAGGTACTACTCCTCCCACCACTCCAAATGCAGTTTGGCCTATTCAGCCCAGGCTGACTCACCCAGACTCCTGGAACCACCCCAGCCCCTGTCACTCCAAAGCCCGACAGTCAATCCACAACCAGGCAGAGGCACACAGAAAGGTTGAACAAGAAAATAGCCACTTTCTAAAAGTGCTATTTTCAAACACAGAATTTAAAAACCATCCTTACTAAAAGATGTGTTATTAAATTCTGAGTTCAAGGATACCAGACTCCAATTTTCAATCTCACTCCTATGGGAAGATATGCAGGTAAAATGTTACACAGCATTCCCCATTCTGTCCTATGGGCAAGATAGCCTCTCAATAGTGAAAAACGAAATTGGCAGTATTTCACTATTAGGACATGGTACACACACCAGTACATGTCCTACATTTTACATACACTGCACCCTGCCCAGGGGGGTACCTTGGGCCTACCATAAGGGTGTCCTATGTGTAAGAAAAGGGAAGGGTAAGGCCTGGCAAGTGGGTACACTGGCAAGGTCAAAATGGCAGTTAATAAACTGAGCGCAGGCAGTGCAGTGGCAGGCCTGAGACAACTTTTCAGGGCTACTCATGTGGGTGGCACAACCAGTGCTGCAAGCCCACTAGTAGCATTTGATTTACCATCCCTGGCACACTCAGTGCACTTTACTAGGGACCTACTGGTAAAACAAATATGCCAGTCATGGATACCCAATCACAATAACAATTTACACAGAGAGCATATGCACTTTAGCACTGATCAGCAGTGGTAAAGTGCCCAGAGTCCTAACGCCAACAACCACAGGTCAAGAAAAAGTAGGAGGAAGAAGCAAAAGGTTTGGGGATAACCCTGCAAAAAGGGCCATTTCCAACAGTAATCATTAGTGATTTCAGTTACCCAGCTTTAAATACCTGTACAGAGCATTGTGGGAATTGTAGTATTATCAGTTATATCAATGATTCATGATCAGTGCAAATTGGTCTATAGTAGTTTTTTATATTCATATGTCCACCATCCTCCATCCATTTAATTACTTGTTATAATGCTCGCCTCCGGACCCTAGCTCCACACAATTTCGGGCCGCTTCGATGTAGTCAAATATACAAAGATATCTGCTCACCAGTTGACGAGCGTGTCCTTGTCTTGAAAGTCGCGCAAGACGTTTTAGAAGTCATGAAAAAGTCCTCCGTCTTTTAGGGTTTGGTACCCACGCAGGAGCATGGTATCTCCTCGCCAACACCACATTATCTTTCAACATCGGGCGCCGCCGCTTTTATTTAATCGTTCCAACAATGATTGTCTCAACGCAGCACGCACTGACTGCCGGTGCAGTGTTTAGGGAAGACCACAAATCCCCAAAATATAAATTGTTCAACCAAGGACGCTGCACTCCCAGAGGCTTATAATCTGCATTTATTTCACAGCACTCGACCATCAAGGCACACCACTACGGATTTCGACAGACTTGTCTTCCTCAGGTGGTAAATGTTAGAAATGGGGGTCTCTAATTGGCAGAGGTAGGTACCTTTGACCAAATACGGACCCTTGCTTCTAGTCAGGGCAAGGGGGAAACACACTGTAGATAACCCCTGCTCACCCCCTTGGCAGCTTGGCACGAGCAGAGAGGCTTATCCCCAAGGCAATGTGTAAAGTATTTGTACCAACACTCACAGTAACACAGTGATAACACCACAAATGGACACCACACAGGTTTAGAAAAATAATGGTATCTTTATCTGAATTTGACAAGACCAAAACGACATAAATCCAACATACACAAGGAAAATTATTCTCTGAAATGTTCTTGTTAAAAGCAAACTTGCAGGTTCTGTATTCCACAGAGGTTACTAAAATAAACTTGTAGTTGTAGTAATCTTTTAGGCGAATAGAATGTGATCAAAAACAGTCTAAAAAATAAGGCACTTGCAGGGACTGTATTTCCTCTTTTTAGTAAATGTTTGCTTATTAGTGCCCGTCACGCGGCACCAGGGCACGAGGCTGGTTGCGTTGAGCCCTTCAAGGTTTCTCCACAGCTGACTCTGCGGCCAGCGATAATAATAGAATGCCCCCAAGTGCTCACAACAACATCAGGAGACCAGGACAGGGCCTTGGTACCGCAACCCCCAATTATGCTAGTGCGGGCCGTAATCAGGGCAATGTTAAAAAATGGGCAGTTTGGCTCGCAGACTCAGACCGCTGATCCGAGCCTTACCTGCGGAGGTGGTTTCTTCACTGCTGCCGGTGCCTTGGGTTGGTTACGGACGGGAGCCCTGTCCTCGCAGACGCTGCACAGGAGGAATGGAGCAGCCTTCCCGGATTCGAGCGCGGCTCCACTCTCTGGTTCGGCGTTGACGTCCTGCTGGGCGGTTTCCTCTTTGGCGGGGCTGCGTCTCCGGAGGAATCCCGGTTGCTAGGCTATGCCTCACAGCCGGGGATCGCAGCACGGCTTCCTTTCTCCTCGTAGAGACCTCGCTGATGACTCGGGCCAGCGGGGACACACACGCAGCACTTCGGAGATCACGCTGCCAGCCCCACGAAGGTCACGGTACCAGCTGGACTGTGTGCAGACACACGCACACAGCGTGGCGGCGCGCTGGTTCCACGGAACTTTCAGTGCAGGCAGGACCGTGTGCAGCCACAGGCACACAGCGTCGAGGCTGGGAAAAATCACGATCTCCAAATAACACGGCAGGCTTCACAGAGGTCACCAGCTGTATGCAGACACACGCATACAGCTTCGCAGGGACGATCTTTGGGAACTTTGAAATGCCTGAGTTCCCACAACAGGAGGCCAGCTCTCCTCAGGCCCTTGGAGATTTCCCTTTCAGTAGAGGACACAGCACACAGCAAAAGTCCTTCTCCTTCCCTTGGCATAGTAGCAACTGCAAGTCAGCCCCAGAATACTCAGCAAGGGCAGTCCTTCTTCTCATTTTCTCGCGCTCTTCTCCATGGCAAAGGTTCTTCTTACTTCCAGGATGATCTAAATTACAGGGGTTTCAGCTCTCATATTTATACCCCAAAAGTCTTTATTCTCTATGTGTGAGGGGTCCTGAACCCAGTCCAAACCAGTTCTGGGTGCACTCTGCCAGTGCACAACTACTTCCTTTGTCAATGTGGGCCAGGGTCTTCAGACGCACCGCAGGAGGTGGAGCCAGTCTTTTGTGGAAGGCAGGCACAGCCCTAGTCAGGGACAGGTACTACTCCTCCCACCACTCCAAATGCAGTTTGGCCTATTCAGCCCAGGCTGACTCACCCAGACTCCTGGAGCCACCCCAGCCCCTGTCACTCCAAAGCCAGACAGTCAATCCACAACCAGGCAGAGGCACACAGAAAGGTTGAACAAGAAAATAGCCACTTTCTAAAAGTGGTATTTTCAAACACAGAATTTAAAAACCATCCTTACTAAAAGATGTGTTATTAAATTCTGAGTTCAGGGATACCAGACTCCAATTTTCTATCTCACTCCTATGGGAAGATATGCAGGTAAAATGTTACACAGCATTCCCCATTCTGTCCTATGGGCAAGATAGCTTCTGAATAGTGAAAAACGAAATTGGCAGTATTTCACTATTAGGACATGGTAAACACACCAGTACATGTCCTACCTTTTACATACACTGCACCCTGCCCAGGGGGGTACCTTGGGCCTACCATAGGGGTGTCCTATGTGTAAGAAAAGGGAAGGGTAAGGCCTGGCAAGTGGGTACACTGGCCAGGTCTTAATGGCAGTTAAGAAACTGAGCGCAGGCACTGCGGTGGCAGGCCTGAGATAACTTTTCAGGGCTACTCATGTGGGTGGCACAACCAGTGCTGCAAGCCCACTAGTAGCATTTGATTTACCAGCCCTGGCACACTCAGTGCACTTTACTAGGGACCTACTGGTAAAACAAATATGCCAATCATGGATACCCAATCACAATAACAATTTATACAGAGAGCATATGCACTTTAGCACTGATCAGCAGTGGTAAAGTGCCCAGAGTCCTAACGCCAACAACCACAGGTCAGAAAAAAGTAGGAGGAAGAAGCAAAAAGTTTGGGGATAACCCTGCAAAAAGGTCCATTTCCAATAGTAATCATTATTGATTTCAGTTACCCAGCTTTAAATACCTGTACAGAGCATTGTGGGAATTGTAGTATTATCAGTTATATCAATGTTTCATGCTCAGTGCAAATTTGTCTATAGTAGTTTTTTATATTCATATGTCCACAATCCACCATCTATTTAATTGCTTGTTATAATGCTCACCTCCGGACCCTTGCTCCACACCATTTCGGGACGCATCGATGTAGTCAAATATACAAAGACATCTGCTCACCAGTTGACAAGCGTGTCCTTGTCTTGGAAGTCGCGCAAGGCGTTTTAGAGGTCATGGCCAAAGTCCTCCGTCTTTTAGGGTTTGGTACCCATGCAGGAGCATGGTATCTCCTCGCCAACACCACATTCTCTTTCAACATTGGGCGCTGCCGCTTTTATTTAATCGTTCCAACAATGATGGTCTCAACACGGCGCGCACTGACTGCCGGTGCAGCGTTTAGGGAAGACCACAAATCCCCAAAATATAAATTGTTCAACCAAGGATGCTGCACTCCCAGAGGGGATAGGGGATCTAACATAAATATTGGTGATTGAGAATACTATACCACTGTCCAGGAAGTTGAGGCGGCAGGGACCCTGCGGGATTGCAGTACCTTGGGATACCTCGGATATGATGGAATGCAGCCATGGACTGCAGTCACTTCCTGTGATGCTTTGATACTATGCCCAAAGAAGACATAAAGTTGTTAAACTTGCAGAGAAACATCTGTGGTCTGCTGCAAAATGGCATTATTGCACACCCCAATTACAATTACAACTGTTGCCCAATCAGTGACAGCTGATGGAGAAAGTGAGGCAGAGTCAAAAAACAATTCCCTGGGTGTGTGTGTGTGTGGGGGTGCATGCGTAGCCTCTAGCACGGGGGTGCCACGCATAGCCTCTGGCACAAGGGTGTTCACGCTTCCTCCTTAACGCAAGAGACAGATGGTGCCAGATTAAACTGCTGCAGTCCTGCTTCTCACATCAATGTGGCTAGTGTGTGTGATGTTGTTTTCTTCTTCTCTACTTTAGAGTCAAAAGGATCCACCACTGGTTGACAAGATTATGAACGATCATGATTCCAATAAGGACAACAAAGTGAATTTTAATTAGTTTGTCATTCTGGTTGCTGCTCTGACTGTGGCCTGCAATGGCTTTTTCGAAGAACAACTAAAGACAAGAATTGGAAATGCAGTCGGTCTTGCATTTGTTTGAGTTAGAGTGTTTGGCATTGTAGGAGGACTATCGTAACATGGCCTCTGGTGAGCTTTTTGAAGCTAAGTGAGGATCAGCAACACAGTGTCCTTTTTTTTATTTAGCGCTATAGAGCAGCAGAAGTGGACAATTTCACCACTCCCAGTACTTCACTCATCGGCTGGAGGCATTGTGGTGTGACGTCACCTTGGCAACTTAAGTGACTATATGGTCTGCTTCTTCTGAGCGGTGACTCCTCTCACCCAGAGAACAGCTTTAGACTTGTCGCAGACCCCAATTCAGCCCAATAAATTCTGCCTTATTTTGGGGAGAAACCTTCGATGCACACTGGTTTGAACTGTTATCCTTTAAAAAAAGTAAAACTACAATAAACAGTAAGCTAAAAAAACAACAGATATGGCTCAATGGCTAATATTAGCATTTGCTGTGGAGGCAGGGAGTGCACGCCGTGATGTCGCCTCTGTTGTTCAGTTTGTCTGAGGCACCGACGCACTTCATGGTAACAACATGGATGAGGAGAAAGGAGCGGGAGCAGCAGGGAGTGCACGCCTCAATGTTGCTTCTGCTGTTCTGCTTGCTTGAGGCATGGGAGGGGAGCGGGGAATTTACAACTTGGACAGCATGAGGAGGGGGAGGGGCTAAAGGCAACACGAACAACAGTGAATAAAAAAGCTGGACACGGGGTGGCGCTTGGAGCTACGACCACGAGCATGGAACATGAGCAGGACATGTATATTGCCGATGGTGAAATAATCCATGTAACAGGGGCAGTCTCCTGGGTGTGACCAAAACAGCAAAAGGAGGGTAAAATGTAAGCAATTCACCAATGAAAACAAAGGAATTTGGAAAAGCACACGAAGGAACAAATCATAAGCGATGGGTGTGCTGAATGCCTATACAGTAGATACAGCAATGCAGCATGTCTTGAGAGACAGCGCATGTGCTGCCTAGGCGAGACCTAAAAAAGTAAAAGTAGCGGGATGATTGGTCCATAATGTCATTTACCATTAGAGATCATAAAATGTCATTTAAGTGATTTTGTCTAAATTTTATCAGCATTATAAATCGGTGTATATATATATAATTATTACTAAAATATAAACCTTTGAAAATGTAAGGGCATATTAGCAAGACCCACGTTAAAATTATCGCCGCTTTAGCGGCAGGAAACTGCCGCTAAAACGGTGATAATGGGCTTGCTAATATGCGTTATGGAATTCCATAGAAGCCCAGGTTAGATGGCCTGCACATCTAACCTGGGCTTCTATTGGAATTTCATAACGCATATTAGCAATCCCATTATCGCCGTTTAGCGGCAGTTTCCTGCCGCTAAAACGGCGATAATTTTAACGTGGGTCTTGCTAATATGCCCCGTAGTTTTTCTCACATTTACTTGACTCTGGTCTCTAGCAGTGAATATTAAATATTTATTGTATGCAAAAAAATGTAGGTGTGAGTAAATTGCTTCAGGGGGTAGTGGAGTCGGACCAAATTGAAGAAGTACAAAACAGTAAGAAAGGAGAATGATATGCCTGGTGGGCAGGAACTTAGCAAAAAATTATTTAATGGAAGTGGATTTACCCAAATGCCAGAGGAAGCGGAAATGACACCATACATCTTTACCCTCAATGACATTACAATGAAATCGCATGACCTTTGATCCTAGTGACATCACAGGAATTGCTTTCATGTGACCGTTACCCATGATAACATTATAGCAAATGACACAACTATATACTTATGTCTAAAGTATAAACAAGCATTGGCATAGGCAGTAGGTCACGCCTACACATTGACTTTGTCAATGTCTTTCAGCCATGTTGTAGAGCAGGACACTTGCTGTTCAACATAGCTAAAGGTTATTAAAAAAGCACTATGATGCGGCTAGCGGTGGCTGCGTCATAGCTCTCTTTTTTCCTTAAGGCAGGTAGACTTGAGCATCATGGACACCGGGAGGAATCTGCTAGACTGACAATGAGAGGAAGGGTGTGAGGGAAAGAGCAACAGGACAAAAAAGTCATTATATTGAGGCCAGCGCTTGCCTTATCATATCAATCATTTTTCTTATGGAGGGTGGGTAACAGGAACAACAGGAGGGTGGGGAGGTGGAAGGGGACAAAGCAACACAGAGAAGAAGGGTATGAGGGAGAAGAAGCAACATGAACAATGGGGGCTTGGAAAGGGGAAGAAGAAACTCAGACAAAGTGGGTGGGATTGGAGGGGGAAGAAGCAATACTGATATGGAGGTGGGAGGGCAAGCGGCAACAGAGAGGAAATAATAAAAACAGTACCCCAATCACAACACAATCAGCGTAAGGACAGCAATCAAGAAGAAGCAGTCAGTAACTGGAACATGTTCCAGCCGACAGAAGAGGTAGTGAAACTGACACGCTGGCCGATTAGAAGGCAGAAAATAAGAATGACAATGAAATCAATGAAATCAATGAATGGTAAGCAATAGGCGTGTTTCAAGCCCCTTGTTGTATGCAATATCTCTCGCAAACAAGAGAATGCACTGTTGCAGGCAAGACCTAAAAACTACAATAATGAAAATATTAATGAAATCAGGTACTAAATGAAATAAATGTCGACCAATCTAAACCTGGTTCTATGAAATGGCTAGAGCGCAGTCATGTTATATCCTAGGCATAACCATAATGTATTTAGAGACACCCTTAATATGGTTGTCACATTTGCCAAATTACAGCCTCAAATGCCCACACAGAACCTATATGCCAGGTACATCCTCAACTGCCCAGACACAGAATCGCAGGCCCAAACAAAACCATGGTATGCCCAAACTCAGTTCTAAATGGCTAGATACAGCTTTAAATGCACAGGCTCACCACTGAGTAACACACTATTGCACAAAATGTGCAGTCACTACCTCTAATGTCTAAGCACAAAAACTATATGCAAAGACCTGGCCTCAAATACACAGGAGCAGCCTTAAATTACTAGACATAGCCTCTGAATCACAGCTGTTCCTTCAAAAGGCCATACACCACCATCATAGTCTCTGCCATGAGTTTAAAACGACCAGGCATATTCTCTGATGGCCATACACAACCTCAAATCCATAGGCACAACATAAAACATCCACTATCAATACCAAATAGTATTGCATTACACCAAATGGCCAAAGCACAGGCACCCTCTTAATGACTAAACCAAGTCATCAAATGACTATGTGAAGCTTTGAATGGTGTTGAATAGGCTTTAATTCCTGGGGCAAACATATGTTCAGCAATATCCTGAAATGCAGGATGTAACCACCATATGTCCATGGACATCCATCCAGGCGCAACACGATATTTCCAGACAAATGCTCAAAAGACTAGTTTCAGTCTCAAGTGGGCAGCCACAGTCTAAAATGTCCAAGCACAACTCTCATATTCTCTTCACAACCATCAAAGTTCTAAACAAAATCATCATTTGTAAAGCACAACTTCAGTGCCCAAGTGGAGCCTTTTGTGCCCAAACACAACCATCATCAGACTATGTTCGGAGGGCCACGGAGCAAATAACAGCAACTAGGCACAGCCGTAGGGGTTTGATGTCTCTTGCCCCTGATATCCTAGGTCCATCTAATATTGCTCTGCAACCCAGACCAAGGACAACCTCTTGAGCACTTGATTCTCAGAGGTAGTGATAGTGAGTTGTCATATGTTTCTCAGGGAAGTAGTGTGAGGGTGTGCATGCTTAGAACTCAACAATCACCCTGCATCACAAGTAATTCATTGTCGAACCCACTGCTTTGTTTTAGTAAAGAAACATACTTTAGTCTGCACACTAAAAATGTACTACTTCACAGAACAGGTAACAGTTACAAATCATGTACGGCCACTTTTGATACTGCACCTTGTATCTGGTCCCACCTCACCACCTTTCCCAGGTGTTCCTTTATTTGTATGTCTAGGCAGGTGTCACCCTGGGGTTAGTGGCTCTCTTGGGCATATTTCACGGACGAGGGGCTGGTTACCCATAATTTTGGTTAGTAGGGCTCAGTTACCTAACAAGTCTCTTTTTTATACAGTCTAAGGTGCAGCATGTGAGCGGCAAAGTGTCAGAGGAAACAGAGACATGGTGGCAGCCTCAGCAGGGATCTTAAATGCAGCGATGGGGTTCAATTAGGGTGCAGTTTTTGATAGTAGTGGCATGGTCTGCCCTGGCACAGGTTCTTGCAGGTGGCACACTCCACTTCAGGCACAACGTCTAAGTGGAGACACACTCTGTCTCAGACACAGCGTCTTGAAGGCAATCGCGATGATAGGTGCCTGAGACACAACTTCTTGAAGGCAGTGGCGATGACAGCTTCTTGCAGTTCCAGCATGAGACCACTTTCATGGATAAACTGCTGCCCACATTTCTCAGTGAACACAGATTGTTCTCCTCAAACTTTCTTCAGCTGGGGGGCTCACAGACCACTGGGGGGTCAGGCTGCTCTGGCAGCTTTGAGACATTCACATCTCTGCATGGTTGGCAGGATCTTTCCCTCTCTCAGCAGCAAATTGGCTTCTAGGCTCTTCAGGTCAGAGGATCTGCTTTTTACAGTAAGGCAAAACTTAGGGTGATGTCCCCTCACTTCTGGGTAGCTGGCTGCCAGGCAGACACCAACTCTGGTTGCACTGAAGTTTGTTCATTATTCTGGGGGAACTCCCTTCCTTAGTTGAAGAGAACTTGGAACTGGGACAACAATTGGGTCAGTGGCTCCCACTTTTGAATACTCAAAGCAGATATGGGAGGTGGGTTCTATGTCTGCACTTTAGGAACCTCTTTGGGGTGGTTCTCTTTTCAACTATCCTCTCGGGGCTGTTCTCCAGACACAGACTTTGTGTAGAGTGATGTTCGTCACAGCAGGGTAGTCCCAGAAGACAACCAAGGAGAGGTGTGAGCTTTCTGCACCTGGCTATCAACAGCCACACTGAACAGTGAGCCGGGAAGAGACAAAAGACCGGTCTCACCTTAACTATCCTTCTCACTCTACACAGCAGAGACTGTTGTCCCACTCTTCACCCCACCATCTACCAAATGGCAGTGCTATAAGAAAACTATGCAGCAGCTCCTCTCAGCAAAAGCACCTAATCGAATTTCTAAAGGAGCAATGTCTCCTCTTCCCTCACTTCAGTGTACAGGGCTTTTCTCTCTGCCACTGTCTGGAAAAACATCTCACTCCCATCTGATGTACAGGAACAGGGCAAAATGAAACCCATAGGCCTCCAGTACTCTGGCTCACTTATAGACAAACTCTATGCATCACTCAGGCCACATACACAAAGATACACAACATACACTTGGGATGGTTGCACAAGGATCTGAGTAAGTGTATAGAAATGGAAGATTACATGAGTGGGCGGCATCGGGCCCGGAGTCACACGGACCCCAAAGAACAGTACCTTGGCAAATGATGAATACAAAGACGGTGTACGGCGTTGGGGAGGTGATGCTTCATTGGCGCTGGGCTTCGGTTCCTTACAGTCACAGGGGAGGTGAGGCGTTGGTTCCTTACTGCGATGCAGGAGAGGTGAGGCATTGGGTCTTTACTGCGATGCATGGGAGGTGAGGCGTTGGTTCCTTACTGTTGCTGGGGAGGTGACTTAGCGGTGGCTTTGAGGCGTTGGTTCCTTATGGCGATGCGGGGTCGATGGAATCGGGAGGTCACCCACGTTCAGTATCGGCTCCGTGATGATGAAGCACTGGTGTGGGTGAGGTCGGGGATGCGGTGGGACTAGGGGCGGTGCGTCATGAGCGTCACGAGTGGTGCCCTCAGCTCCGTTGCAGCAAAGGCCTGGGTGACGGCATCAGAGTTGGTACGGTGTGGCCGCGGCAGGCATTGGGGATGTGGTGCAAGTTGGGGCGTTGCGTCGTGCACTTCACGAGGAGGACCCACTGCTTCATTGCAGGTCGCGGCGTTGCTCCCAGGCGTCTGTGTTGCAATTTCCCTCTGTGGCAGCTGAAACCGCAGTTCCAAGTGCAGAAGGGCAGAGGAAACAAAGTCTTTGAGTCCCTGAGACTTCAGAACAGGAGGCAAGCTCTACACCAAGCCCTTGGAGATCTTTTTCAAGCACGATAAACAGCACAGTTCAATTTTTCTCCTCTCCTTGGCAGAAGCAGCCACTGCAGGCCAACCCAGCAAAGCATCCACACAGCAATGAGGCAGTACTCCTCCTTACAGCTTCTCCAGCTCTTCTCCTTGGCAGAGTTTCCTCTTGAGTCCAGAAGTAATCTAAAGTTCAGGGGTGTGGGCCCCAATATTTAAACCACACTTTCCTTTGTTCTCATGTGGCAGAGAGGTTCTGTGCTCAGTCAAAACCAGTTCTGTCCTCTCTGTCCGAGCTTCCTGGCAGAAGGTGGAGACAGAATTGTCCAAGGCAGACCAGGCCTATTCAGGGGCAGGGAAATCTCCTCCCACTACTTTAAATGCAGCCCAGGTCTATTCAGCCCAGCCCTGACTCATCCAGGAAAGGCAGGACACACCACAAACCCTCCAGTGGCTTTCTACAGTGAATGCACATCCCCAGCCCCTCCAAAGCCAGACAGTCAATCCACAAACCAGCAGAGGCACACAGGATGGCTAAGCAAGAAAATACCCACTTTCTCAGAGTGGTATTTTCAAACACACAATTTAAAAATCATCTTTACTAAAAAGATGTGTTATTAAATTCTGAGTTAAGAGATACCAAACTCCGCCTTTCTATCTTATCCCAATAGGAAGTTATACTTATAAGATGTTATAAATAAACTTCCATTCTATCCTAAAGAACAGATAGCCTTGCAATAATGAAAAACGAAATACACTGTATTTCACTATCAGGACATGCCACACACACCAGTACATGTCCAACCATTCACATACACAGCACCTTGCCCATAGGGGTACCTTGGGCCTACCTGAGGGGTGTCTTACATGTAAGAAAAGGGAAGGTTAGGATCATGCAAGTGGGTGCACTTGCCAGGTCGACATGGCAGTGTAGAACTGTGCGCAGACCTTGCAGTGGCAGGTCTGGGACCCCTTTTGAAAGGCTGCTTGTGTGGTTGATACAATCAGTACTGCATGCCCACTAGCAGCATTGGCGTACAGGCCCTGGGCACACACAGTGCACAGTACTAGGGAATTAGTAGTAAGTCAACTCAGCCAATCATGGAAACACCAATCCATAAACACAAATCACTTAGGGAGCACTTGCACTTTGGCACTGATTGGCAGTGGCAAAGTGGCCAAAGAATCTAGACCAGCAAAAACGAAATCCAGCACACAGCAAAAATACAGGAGCCAGAGGCCAAAAGACAGGGGAAAACCACACAAAGCATGCCAGGACTAACAGCAAGTCCTTCTAGCTAGAATATTCTCATATTCATATCAAAATAGTATCTTATAAAATTGGGGGTGTTGGTCATGATGCCTGAGGTGACCCTGAAGTATACCTGTGATTGCTTGAAATCAAAGAAGGGGGGGGACGGAAGAGCAAGTTATTTAACAAGGTCCTACTCCTATGCTCCTCCAGGTAAGAGTTGCATATATATCACAGGAAGGAGTTAGTGCCTCTCAAAAGTCAGTGCACTACTTAGTACTACCTGGCTGATGGTTATGTTGCTGGGGGATCTGAATTTTCAGATCATAATGCCCTCACACACCTGTTAGGATGTCATGCTTCATCATAGGGCGCTCCTCTTCAGACCGGCGCTGCAATGTCTGACAGGCCTGGCGGCTTCTTTGGCGGAGATCTTCTGATCTGAGGATGTCGTATGTGAAGTCAGTGGGGCAAAAGGCAGTGGTTGTGAAAGTGTGAATAGGTGATTAAAAAAGGTACCGGATCCCAGGAGGAAGTAATTTTATTCGAATGTGTGGGACTGGGACGTCGTAAAAACAGTGGCACTATCTAGTGGTCCTAAGGTACCAATATAGCGTCATAAGTGTGTGGTCAACATGTTTCATGCCATGGGTGCCCAACCGTCGGGCGGCACTTCTTCAGGACCAGAGTGATGGGTGAAACGCCCCGATGGGGCGAAGGGTCTCCCCGCTAATAGGGGATGACCGAATGAGTTAGGCGTCTGGTGCCAGAGTAACAAGCCAGACACAGTTCTCCAACTGAAGGGGGAGAGAAAGCAGAGAGAGACGCGACATAAATACTTCAACAAAGGTGCAGAGTGTAAGTTGGAAGCAATGACAACAAAACATCACATTACACAAATGTCGAGGTTACGTAGGGACTGTAAGACTAGGACCAGGCAGGGGTGCCCATCCAGTGTTGCCAGCTCACTAGCTGCGTACATTATGAAAAAGGAGTGAAGGTAGGGTAAACTTAAAAATGGCGCTAAAGCATAACTGATGGTTAAGACACCAACATAGGTAAAACAAACCCATACACAAGTCCGGTCCACCTCAAAAAGGTACAGGACAACCTGAAAGCGGAGACACAGAAGAGGCTTACCTTAGGGAGTATGGAATATTACTCCATAGGCGTGAGGGGGAGTCCCGACTTCTGGAGGGGACACCTTAAAATACAAATAGGACATCGTGGTAGTTCTGATGGCAACAAACAGTCACAGGGCGGCCCACAATAGGTGACAATACAGCCTAATTAAAAATTAGTTCCCACGATGTGAAGGCGGAGGTATGCTGTCTCCGTAACCAAGAGGAGATAATGTGCAAAGAGCATGCTCATAACACCCCTGAGTGACGAATAACTGCGTCTGGAATGCTGCTGCTATGGTGCCAACTATCATCATCAAAGTGCGGGTCCCAGCGTGGTGGAACGGGGTGGTAACTCAAAAGATATATATATATGAAGGTCCACAGCCCTCGCGCTGGGAAAAGCAAACCCAGGTATGGGGCTCCCGGGTGGTAGGGCAGGGAAATAGCTGTAGCCCGTCGGGCGTAGTGCCATTGCGGTGATCTAAAAAGTGGTGCCAATTCGCATTAAAACACATGTGAAACTGCGATACTCGTAGTTGAAGTAGATACGACTCATAAAAGGGGCCGTCACCGGGGCAAGATTCATAAACAATAGGGCCGGATGTGCAACGACAAGACACAGACATAGTACTTACTTCCAATATCCGTCGGGCACTGCCGGCTCACCTGCTGGGACCCCTCACGACTGAATGTTACCAGTAAGGATCCCAGGAGTCGGAGATAAAGACCCAGACGGGGTCACATGGTTGTTGCATACTAGGTCCTGGTCTTGATATCTGTAAACAAATCAGCCATCTTGAAGTGTACTCGCGTTGCAGTACTCAATGGTAGACTACCAGCTAACTTGTCAAAGAGGCTAGGGCTGGAGTCACAAGTTATAAAATAAAGAAGACGATAGAGCTATGTAAAAGTAACACACCCCAGGTGGAATTTCTAAGAAATTGACAATTATGAAAAACGTCATAGGTAGAGGTGAGATGGATAGGAGTTGTACGTAAAGCAACCGCCCGACTCTAATTAAAAGGGACATTTTGCATATTGTACCTGTTAGCCAATGTGAAATGTTACTAGTAATGTATCTCACAAGGGGAGTGTGTGCATGGTTCGTATGGATGTCAGCCATGTTATAACAGACAGGGTCACTCGTGTGGTTCAGAGTATTAGTGGCCTTGTAAGCAGTATCTGGTGTAGTTGAGAGTAGAAGGCAGCTGGATGAATAGGACCTCCATATGTGTCAGGGAAAGAAACAAGTGCTCAATTGGTGCACTTAATCCTGTATGGAGCCTGTGTCAATAAATAGGACCTCCTTGCATGTAAAAGGAAGAGCAGGATACTCACAAGGTACACCTAATCAGCACAGTGAATAATCACATACTGTTGTGATTTAAAGGCAGACTGGGACAGATACTGGGAGTCATAGTGTGTCAACTTAGACAAACATGAGGAGGTGGTGCCATGGTACAGTGTAGGAACTCCATAGTCAACACAGGGAATGATGACAGGGCCTCTCTCATGTGCAGATTCAAGTGTGTAAGGCCAGGGACTGGACTAGAGTTCAGTCCAAGGTATGTCATCGTTCAGACCATGAGTTTGTGTAGAAAGGCGAAAAATCCACCTCTGCTCAGTTTCAAAACGTTTCTGTGTGGACCATGCTGTATTACCTTCGATCACTGTCCATTACAAATCCTCCGGTCTGTGAGGATGAGAGATAAAATGGGCACTCATTTTTCTTGTTGTCCTTCCGCATCTGATGTTACTTCGGTGTTCAATAATTCTGGTCTTGACGGGACGTGTAGTCATGCCCACATACTTAAGGAGGCTGGGGCACTCAATGAGGTAAACACAGTTCTTTGTGTTACAGTTGGAGTGAATACGTTGGGTCCACACTTTGCCAGCTTCCAGAGTGAGTTCCTTGGTGTATTTTGTGAGGTCACATACTCCACATTGGCCACAAGGATAGTGTCCTCTTACTGGTGCGGTGTTCCATAGGGTACTCTGTGTGTTTTTTGATTTAGCTTTAGGGCGGGTGTGGACAAGCATGTCTCTCAGGTTACTTGTGCGTTTCATCGCAAAGCGAGGCATCGGGATGGAGAGACCCCCTGATGTGACAGTTCTCCAATTTTTCCGGATTATCCTTTGGATCCTGTTAGAGTCTGGTGTGTAGGTGGTCACACATGTGATAGTATCATCAGGTGCTCTGCATCTAGGTTCTAGGAGGGCATCTCTGTTGTTGTGTAATGCCCTTTTGCAGGATTTTCAGACAACCGAAGTTGGATAATACCGGGCTAGGAGATTCTTGCTGAGAGTGGCAGCTTCTTTTTTTAAGTCCACAGTCATGTTGCAATTCCTGCGGAGGCGTAGGAATTGCCCGAAGGGCAGGTTATCTCTCAATGCCTTTGGATGATGGCTCCCATACAACAAAAGATTGTTGCAATCTGTAGGCTTCTTAAAGGTCCGGGTATGCAACAGACCATCCTCAAGAGAGATGGTGAGGTCAAGAAAATGTATCTCCCTTGGTGAGAATGATCTCGTGAATTTAAGGAAGGGGTCCAGCGTGTTGATCCATGAGAAGAATGCGTCGCAGGTGTTCTCATTGCCCTTCCAAAAGATGAAAATGTCATCTATATAACGCTTCCACAGTAGGATGTTCTCAGCGTAAGGATTATTGGTTGAAATATGTAGATGCTCAAACTCAGCTACATAGAGGCAGGCTAGGCTCGGCGCAAATGTGCAGCCCATAGATGTTCCCTGCGTTTGGTGATAGAGTTGTTCTTGAAATTGAAAGAAGTTCTCACACATTGCTATTGTAGCACATTCCATAATGAAGTCCACTGGAGTTTATGAGTTCCAATCTTCCGCCAGTAGTCGTGTCTCCACAACCCAGAGGGTTTCCATTTGGGGGATGTTCGTATATAGTGCCTCAACGTCAAGGGTGATCAAGAGAGTGATCTCATTGCTCCTTTCTATGTTGGTAATGAGGTTGAGGACATCCCTGGTGTCCTGAAGATATGAGGGTATCTTTTTGACCAAGGGTTGTAAGAAATGATCACAAAATTTGCTGAGGGGTTCCAGCAGTGAACCAATATCTGACACTATGGGGCGGCCTGGAGGGGGATTTGATCCCTTTATGGATTTTAGGGAGGATGTAGAATGCGGGGGTGCGTGGTTCCGTGTTCACCAAGAACTCTGCTTCATTCTTCGTAATCCACCCCTGAGCTTCTGCCGATGTCACGATGGACTTTATCTTGGTGAGTAGCTGGCCGGTACGATCCCTGGTGATCTTCCTGTAGTGTCTCTCTTGTGAGAGTTGCTGTAGACATTTGTCAAAGGTGGAGCAATTGTGCTACTTAATACAGATGATTACAACAATGAATGTCTACGGCACCTCTCACAAGAGAGACACTACAGGAAGATCACCAGGAATCCTACCGGCCAGCTACTCACCAGGATAAAGTCCATCGTGACATCGGCAGAAGCTCAGGGGTGGATTACGAAGAATGAAGCAGAGTTCTTGGTGAACACGGAACCACGCACCCCCGCATTCTACATCCTCCCTAAAATCCATAAAGGGATCAATCCCCCTCCAAGCCGCCCCATAGTGTCGGGTATTGGTTCACTGCTGGAACCCCTCAGCAAATTTTGGGATCATTTCTTACAACCCTTGGTCAAAAAGAAACCCTCATATCTCCAGGACACCAGGGATGTCCTCAACCTCATTACCAACATAGAAAGGAGCAATGAGATCACTCTCTTGATCACCCTTGACGTTGAGGCACTATATACGAACATCCCCCAAATGGAAACTCTCTGGGTTGTGGAGACACGACTACTGGTGGAAGATTGGAACTCACAAACTCCGGTGGACTTCATTATGGAATGTGCTACAATAGCAATGTGTGAGAACTTCTTTCATTTTCAAGAACAACTCTATCACCAAATGCAGGGAACATCCATGGGCAGCACATTTGCGCCGAGCCTAGCCTGTCTCTATGTAGCTGAGTTTGAGCATCTACATATTTCAACCAATAATCCTTACGCTGAGAACATCCTACTGTGGAAGCGTTATATAGATGACATTCTCATCTTTTGGAAGGGCAATGAGAACACCTGCGACGCATTCTTCTCATGGATCAACACGCTGGACCCCTTCCTTAAATTCACGAGATCCTTCTCACCAAGGGAGATACATTTTCTTGACCTCACCATCTCTCTTGAGGACGGTCTGTTGCATACCCGGACCTTTAAGAAGCCTACAGATTGCAACAATCTTTTGTTGTATGGGTGCCATCATCCAAAGGCATTGAGAGATAACCTGCCCTTCGGGCAATTCCTACACCTCCGCAGGAATTGCAACATGACTGCGGACTTAAAAAAAGAAGCTGCCACTCTCAGCAAGAATGTCCTAGCCCGGGATTATCCAACTTCGGTTGTCCAAAAATCCTGCAAAAGGGCATTACACAACAACAGAGACGCCCTCCTAGAACCTAGATGCAGAGCACCTGATGATACTATCACATGTTTGACCAACTACACACCAGACTCTAACAGAATCCAAAGGATAATCCGGAAAAATTGGAGAACTGTCACATCAGGGGGTCGCTCCATCCCGATGCCTCGCTTTACGATGAAACGCACAAGTAACCTGAGAGACATGCTTGTCCACACCCGCCCTAAAGCTAACTCAAAAAACACACAGAGTACCCTATGGAACACCGCAACAGTAAGAGGATACTATCCTTGTGGCCAATGTGGAGTATGTGACCTCACAAAACACACCAAGGAACTCACTCTGGAAGCTGGCAAAGTGTGGACCCAACGTATTCACTCCAACTGTAACACAAAGAACTGTGTTTACCTCATTGAGTGCCCCTGCCTCCTTAAGTATGTGGGCATGACTACACGTCCCGTCAAGACCAGAATTATTGAACACCGAAGTAACATCAGATGCGGAAGGACAACAACAAAAATGAGTGCCCATTTCATCTCTCATCCTCACAGACCGGAGGATTTGTATTGGACAGTGATCGAAGGTAATACAGCATGGTCCACACAGAAACTTTTTGAAACTGAGCAGAGGTGGATTTTTCGCCTTTCTACACAAACTCATGGTCTGAACGATGACATACCTTGGACTGAACTCTAGTCCAGTCCCTGGCCTTACACACTTGAATCTGCACATGAGAGAGGCCCTGTCATCATTCCCTGTGTTGACTATGGAGTTCCTACACTGTACCATGGCACCACCTCCTCATGTTTGCCTAAGTTGACACACTATGACTCCCAGTATCTGTCCCAATCTTCCTTTAAATCACAACACTATGTGATTATTCACTGTGCTGATTAGGTGTACCTTGTGAGTATCCTGCTCTTCCTTTTACATGCAAGGAGGTCCTATTAATCGACACAGGCTCCATACAGGATTAAGTGCACCAATTGAGCACTTGTTTCTTCCCCTGACATATATGGAGGTCCTTTTCATCCAGCTGCCTTCTACTCTCAACTACGCCAGATACTGCTTACAAGGCCACTAATACTCTGAACCACACGAGTGACCCTGTCTGTTATAACATGGCTGACATCCATACGAACCATGCACACACTCCCCTTGTGAGATACATTACTAGTAACATTTCACATTGGCTAACCGGTACAATATGCAAAATGTCCCTTTTAATTAGAGTCGGGCGGTTGCTTTACGTACAACTCCTATCCATCTCACCTCTACCTATGACGTTTTTCATAATTGTCAATTTCCTTAGAAATTCCACCTGGGGCGTGTTACTTTTACATAGCTCTATCGTCTTCTTTATTTTATAACTTGTGACTCCAGCTCGAGCCTCTTTGACAAGTTAGCTGGTACTCTACCATTGAGTACTGCAACGCGAGTACACTTCAAGATGGCCACGTTGTTTACAGATATCAAGACCAGGACCTAGTATGCAACAACCACATGACCCCGTCTGGGTCTTTATCTCCGACTCCTGGGATCCTCACCGGTAACATTCAGTCGTGAGGTGTCCCAGCAGGTGAGCCGGCAGTGCCCGACGGATCTTGGAAGTAAGTACTCTGTCTGTGTCTTGTCGTTGCACATCCGGCCCTATTGTTTATGAATCTTGCCCCCGGTGACGGCCCCTTCCGTGACTCATATCTACTTCAACTACGAGTATCGCAGTTTCACATGTGTTTTAATGTGAATTGGCACCACTTTTTAGATCACTGCAATGGCACTACGCCTGATGGTCTACAGCTATTTCCCTGCCCCACCACCCGGGAGCCCCATACCTGGGTTTGCTTTTCCCAGCGCGAGGGCTGTGGACCTTCATATATATATATCTTTTGAGTTACCACCCCGTTCTACCACGCCGGGACCCGCACTTTGATGATGATAGTTGGCACCATAGCAGCAGCATACCAGACGCGGTTATTCGTCACTCAGGGGTGTTAAGAGCATGCTCTTGCACATTATCTCCTCTGGTTACGGAGACAGCATGCCTCCGCCTTCACATCGTGGGAACTCTTTTTTAATTAGGCTGTATTGTCACCTATTGTGGGCCGCCCTGTGACTGTTTGTTGCCATCAGAACTACCACGATGTCCTATTTGTATTTTAAGGTGTCCCCTCCAGAAGTCGGGACTCCCCCTCGCGCCTATGGAGTAATATTCCATACTCCCTAAGGTAAGCCTCTTCCGTGTCTCCTCTTTCAGGTTGTCCTGTACCTTTTTGAGGTGGACCGGACTTGTGGATGGGTTTGTTTTACCTATGTTGGTGTCTTAACCATCGGTTATGCTTTAGCGCCCTTTTTAAGTTTACCCTACCTTCACTCCTTTTTCATAATGTACGCTGCTAGTGAGCTGGCAACACTGGATGGGCACCCCTGCCTGGTCCTAGTCTTACAGTCAGTATGTAACCTCGACATTTGTGTAATGTGATGTTTTGTTGTCATTGCTTCCAACTTACACTCTGCACCTTTGTTGAAGTATTTATGTTGCGTCTCTCTCTGCTTTCTCTCCCCTTTCAGGTGGAGAACTGTGTCTGGCTTCTTACTCTGGCACCAGACGCCTAACTCATTCGGTCATCCCCTATTAGCAGGGAGACCCTTCGCCCCATTGGGGCATTTCACCCATCACTCTGGTCCTGAAGAAGTGCCGCCCGACGGTTGGGCCCTCATGGCACGAAACATGTTGACCACACACATTTAAAAAAAAAAAAAAAAATTCCTGCAGTAAAACGACAAAGAACATAACAATTCAAAACAGCTCAATGCCACTCCCCCACCCCCCAGTAGTTCAATCGGACGATAAATATTATTGCCACTTATTGAAAGAGTCCTTGTGCACCATAGGCACGTTCGTGATCTTTAGGCCGCCATCTGTTCCACAATTGTAAATAATTGAATAGAACTCAAGCCTAAAGCAGAGAGATACATATAGTGCCAGTGCATAAAATGTAAAGCTGCAGACATGGTACAACACTGTCTCTGAAGGAAAAATACACCAATAAAATAACCTGTGCTCAATGTAGGACAAAGTGCAAAATAAGCAAAATAGTACAGCCATCTAAAGTTAGCGTTGGAATAGAAAAGGATTAACCGGATACAGCCAAGCAGCAGATATTACGATTCCTAGGAATACAATTCATCAATCTATCATGCCGTGGAGCTTCCTCCTTATAAAAAAAAAAAAAAAAGGGTGAGACTAGAACAATCCTTAGTTCAAAGTTCATTTCAGTATTAAGGTGTTCAGTACAAAGAGAGCAAGAATGTACAAAGTAGGTTGGTAGTATAAATAAAGCACCCAACCAAAGTTAACATTGATGAAAAGGAACATTGGCCGGATACGGCCTGGTAACAGATATTACAATATCTAAAATACAGTTCAACAATCTTCAATATGGGGGGCGTGGCTACGAACATGGCCGGGTAGCCGAGCTTTGTGTGAGCTCCGCTGGCCCCGGACATTATCCTGCAGAAATCCTGATCCTCAAAGCCTGGAAATCGAAGTGAACGCTCCCGGACGAAGGTGGCGGTGAGGGGGACACCCGCTGGGTGGAAAAAGGCCATTTTCTGTAAAGAACGGCAGAGCTGAGGACGAGGCGCCAGAGGCACCACCTCGACAAAATGGTAGCTGGACGGGCAAGACGTGAGGAGTAAGCCGGTGCGGAGCTGGGAGAGCCAGGATCACTGGTGTAGTAACCCGGAGAGGAACGGCTGCGGTGACGGCGGGAGACACGGAGACGTGTCCCCGCGTAAACTGGCAGAAGAGGAGACTGAGGACCCGACTGTGGAGCCTGGCGACCGAACCGGTGGTGAGGAAACAAGATGGCGGCCGGGCGGATGAGACCCGCGGAGGAAGCCAAAGCGAGAGCCGGTGAGAGCCGCGACAAACGGTGGTGCACCCCGGGGAGGAACAGCTGCTGCGGCGTAGGACACGGAGGCGTGTCCCCGCCCATGCTGGTGAAGGAGGAGACAGAGGCCCCGGCAGTGGAGTTTGGCGGCCTTACCTGCGGAGAAGACGCGTGCCCGAGGTGAGAGAGCTGAACTGGCTGGGGGACTTATCTTGGCGACTGGCGGAGGGCGGTCAGTGGTGTGCCCCTGCGGCCGGGGAGACAGCGGAGCAACTCTGCGAGGGGGAGATAAGTGTGGTGCTCCCCCGCCCCCACCGGACTGCAACTGCCGGAGAGAGGGAACGGGTGACTTGACCACATAGGAGTTGGGTGTCCCGGGAGCCGTGGTGGTGAACAAGTAGACGGGAGCTGAGGGCAGCTGCGGAAGAGAAGAGGGCTTGGGCTGGACCCCCGGTACCTGCCTCCCAGAAAACGGTCCCACACAACAAGAACACTTTGGCGGGTAAGGTGGGGGCAGGCCGGGAGAGACCCTGGGACATAGTGTGGTGGCGGTGAGATTGCGAAATATGCCACTGACGAGGGCAAAGTGAATACGACCTTGAGTCAAGGAGCAGTGTGGGCCGCAGTGCAGTGTCGGGAAAGGCGAGGGGCTGCCCTGGAGGAGAGCCGGGACTGCGAGCAACGCCCTCGCTATAGCCGGATGGTGCGTTCCGTCAACCAATCAGTGTAGGGGCACCAACACACCCAGAGGAGAGACAAATAGGACAACACGTACATACACCCGGGCAGCCTGAGTGAGAGAAGAGGCCGAGTGGCCCTGGTGGGACAGCTTGGTGGCCCCACCACCGGGGGAGCGGAGGGAAGTCCGACCCCCGTCCCAGATGCAGACATGATCTTACAAGCCATACATGCATCCCGTGAAAGCCTTGAAGGCAAGATGGCCGAAATACGAACTGAGGTGACGTTCCTACGCCAAGACTTGAGGAAAGTCTCTGAAAGAGTGACGGAGGCAGAACAGCGGGTTTCAGAGTTGGAAGATACCTCACGCTCCACACGTAAAGAAGTAGCGGAACTAACGGCGACCATGAAGGAGGTGGTCTGGAGAGTGGATGATGCTGAAAACAGGGCCCGAAGAAACAACCTGAGATTTATAGGTTTTCCGGAGAATGCAGAACGGGCTGACCCGGGGCACTTCTTGCAGACGTTTCTTAGAGACGCTCTCCCGGAAGCTCAGTTTCATCATGTTTCATCATAGAAAGGGCACACCGGATGCCTGCTGTCAGACCGCCGCCAGGAGCTCCCGCTCGGCCGCTGATAGCGCGTTTCTTGAACTATCAGGACAGAGATCTTATACGTAAAGAAATATGTCAAAAAATGGGGAGATTAAATTTGAGAACACAAGAGTGAGTGGTGTTCCCGGACTACTCGAGGGATGTTCAGAAACTGTGTCATACCTTCGACCCGGTCAAGAGTTAAACTTCGAGCTCTTGGGATCCAATATATGCTGCTGTTTCCAGCTAAACTTAAAGTAATTTTTCAAGATGCCACGCTTTTCTTCCAGACAGCAGAGGAGGCATGGTCCTGGATTGAGGAAAGACCTCGGCTGCGGCAGAGACTGGAGACGGGAACGGCCCTGTCCCCAGATAAAAGACCGAGCCTCAGTGCGGAACGACCTAAAGAAAAGCGGCGGAAACGAATGGTGAAACAGCGAAGGACCAACATGTCCACGCCAGGGAGGTCCTTGAGGCAAAGAGAGAAGAGGAGCCACAATCACAGACACAGATGAGGACACTGCCCAAGAACACACGACTCGACCCATCCAGAGAACGAGTGACCAGGGAGACTCCGACCAATCCGAAAGGAATGAATCTGGAGGAGGTGGACAGTGAACATCCTCTCCTTGAGAGTATCACAGCGACTGGAGGCCTCCGAACCAGAGACCCCTGGAGCGGACCCCCGAATGCAGCAGCGACATATCAACGGCGAAGAGGACTGACGAACTGGGGCCAGACGCCCACTTAGAGACGCTGTGTGCTTCCCGAGGTCGGATGGACTTCCGGAACCCTTGGGCCAGATAACAGGAAGTATACAGTGTGTTGTTGTTCTTCTGATATTGTTTACCTGAGTATCTAGGGGGGAGCTACAGACCTCTGGGTGACGTACCTACACCAGCGTTGTCATGTTGACATATTTGGGGGTGGTGGGGGTGCCAACAGAGTGTGGGGAGGGGGGCGTTTTGGACACTGTATAGAACGTATTGAGATGTGTATACTGGGTAGTGGGGGGGTGTTTTGTTCAAATGGTTTGCATGAATACCTATAATGTGCTACTAGGGCAGTATTTGGGTGTGGTGGGGGACCCGGGGGCGGGAAACGGACGCTTTGACTTTCCTCTTAGGATGGAGATAGGGGAATGAATACTCAGTGCTGACGTGGAGCGTCAATGGGCTGGGTAACAAAATTAAACGTGGGTTAGTCTCGAAGTACCTTAAAAGGCTCAAACCAGACGTAGTACTTTTGCAGGAAACACATCATATGGGCCCACACTGTTCATTTTTAGCTAGGGGGCAATACATCACCTTGGCCCATGCAGGCTTTACCCGCGGCTCCCGCGGAGTGGCAATCCTTGTCAGGAAAACACCCCCCTTCCGAGTCACTCGAAGATGGGAGGATCCAAATGGTACATATGTGGCAGTCCAGGGCACCTGGAATCACACAACGTGGGTACTTATTAGTGTTTATGCTCCCCCACGCCTCAACAATACACGCTGGATAAAGTGGCGGAACTTCTAGTGCAGTCTGGTAATGCCACGCACATAATTGGGGGTGACTTTAACGACGTGAGTGACTTAGCTTTAGATCGCACAGTAACTCAGCCCGGGTTGCACGAGGCTACTGCCCTGGCAAGGTTCCAGGCGGCCCTTGGGTTGACGGATCTCTGGAGGCGTCACCATCCCTCTACACGTGCGTTTTCGTACTTTTCTGGAGCCCACAGGGTGTTTTCCAGGTTGGATTACCTGTTTGCCCCAGCTGGAGAGGTGGAATATGTAGAAGAAGTGGAATATTCTGGCTAGGGGCATTTCAGATCATTCGCCGCTCCATCTGCGGGTGGGAAGGCACAGGGGAGGTCAGGGGGCTCTTGGAGACTAAATGCCTGGGCACTGAAGGATGAAGGGGTGGCTAAAGAACTTAAGGTGGAAATAGAGCTTTATTTTAAAGAGAATGTCGGCTCGGTGAGGTCGGCCGTTACCCTATGGGAGGCCTTCAGAGGCAGTGCTGCGGGAATGGGCCCAAAATATTGTTGTACAAAAAAGGCGGGAAAGCCAGGAGATCCTGGAGATAGAGCGTAGGTTAGTGGACCTGGAAAACAGAGGTTCCCATACACTGAGTGACCGTATTATCCGGCAAATTGGAGGTCACCAGAAGAGAGTACCAGGCACTGGTTACGGAGGAGGCGCGGGCGCATCAGCTCGCAGAGCAACATCAGATATATACGAGACCGGGGATAGAGCAGGTAAACTGTTGGCATGGCTGGGTAGAAAGGAACAGGAATCAGAGATGGGTAACAGTCATTAGGGAACAAGGCCACACATACACCACACCACAGGACATTGCAGGAGCCTTTGCCCGCTACTACTCAGCACTCTATGCACCGCAGACAACAGCGAGCGAAACAGAAAATAGCTCACTATCTTGACGGGGTGGAACTCCCTAGCCTCGGGAGTGCTGAGAGGGATAGTTTGGAGGAAGATGTCACATTGGTAGAGGTCACAGAGGCCATCGTCCGACTGAAGGCCGGGAAGCACCCCGAGGCCCGAACGGGATCCCAGGAGAGTTTTTTAAGGCGCATGAAACCCTATTAGTCCCACATTTACTCTACTATGTTCCCAGGCCGCTAAAGAGGATGGAACGCTGCCGCCGGACCTTAGACTGGCAACGGTGGTGGTGATACCCAAAGTGGGGAAGCCCCCGGACCAGTGTGGGTCTTGTCGCCCCATCTCATTGTTAAATATTGAGACCAAAATACTGGCCACCATTCTCGCGACACGTCTCCTGACTGTTATCAGTTCCCTAGTGCACGGAGATCAATCGGGCCTCATGCCAAAACGAGCCACACAATACAATCTGAGGCGGGTGGCTAACTGGATGGACGCGGTCCGCAATTGAGAAAAGCCCCACCTGCTCCTGTCACTAGATGCCGAGAAGGCGTTTGACACCATCCATTGGCCTTTCATGAGGCGTGTACTGGGAAAGCTTGGAATTGGGCCTAAGTTTAGAGATTGGGTAGCATTACTATACACAAATCCTGAAGCCAGGGTGTGGGTGAACGGCGCCTTCTCGGACACATGGCCAATACATAGGTGCCCCCTCTCCCCCCTACTATTTGCTCTTATACTTGAACCTCTAGCCTGTGGCATTCGAGCGGCCCCGGGACTGGTTGGGTTTGTGGACGAAGCACGTCTGCTGGATGAAGAACGCATATCGTTATATGCAGATGATATTCTGCTATACGTGACGAATCCCAGGGAGACTCTCCCTCAAATCTTGCAAATCTTTGAGGATTATGGAGAGCCAGGCGGGATATAAGATAAACTGGAGTAAATCCACGCTTTACCTAATAGGTGGCACGGGTGGAGCCGCAGATGTACCCTAGCTGTTTGCGATGGTCCACGTATCTGGGTCTGTATATCACTACGGACGGGGCAACTAGTCTAGCGCGTAACCTCACGACGGGTGGTTTCCAACTTTCAGGAGGATGTCAAGAGGTGGCGGAGACTCCCACTGATGATAATGGGTAGGGCGGCGATGTATAAAATGATCACACTTCCCCAGCTGCTATACGTGCTACAAAACACCTATAACAAAATTCCAGAATCCCTGTTTAAAAGTATAGATACCTAATTGCGCCTGCTCCTCTGGGATGGGGCCTACCTACGTATTGCACTACAAACACTCCAAAGAAATCAGTATAATGGAGGGCTGGCCCTCCCGGATATTAAAGCATATTATAGAGCATCCCATCTCATTGTAATAAATGAATGGAGTCGTGCGCCTGGGGATCACACAACTTATAGATTGGAAAGAAAACAATTTAGGGAGCACACTCACCTGCACTACCTATACGGAGGCACGGAAGGTAGTCGATTGCTACAAGCAACCCAGAGATTGTTAGAGGCTTGGAAAGGCGCCGAGAGGCAGATGCACTGGGACCAAAAACTGACCAGGAGAGACACCTCTATGGGAGGGGAGTAGATTAAAAGAGATTGGGAAGCTTAGAGGTTTTAGGCAGTGGGACCTGATCGGTATTTCCAAAGTGGGGGATGTCCTGGAGAAGGGGAATTGGCCTCCTTCTGCACACTCCAGACCAGATATCTGCTCCATGACACCCAAGCATACACATATCTCCGTCTGAAACACGCATGGGCGGCGGAGAAACTGGATAAGGAGGCAATACCGGAGTATGCCCCGTTGGAGGGTCGACTCCTACAGGAGGAGATCCCGGCTAAAGCAATCTCATATACATATAGGACGCTACTTAATAATATGCCAGACAACCTGGGCCCCCTCCGAGCTAAGTGGGAAAGAACGACGGGGGACTTCGGACGATCTTGACTGGGAGGCGGCGCTCATGCAACCACGAGAAGTAGCAATTAAGCTACGGTTGCGTCTTAGTCAATACAAAATATTGCATCGGGTCTACTTTGACAGGGCCAGATTACATAAAATAGGACGAGCTCCGAATCCCGAGTGCCTCAGATGTGGTACGGAAAACGGAACATTTATACATACCCTATGGGAATGTACCAAAGTCCAAAGGTACTGGGGAAAGATAGTGGCCGAGCTTAATAATATACTAGAGACACAACTGGAGGTGGAGCCAAAGTTTCTCCTCTTAGGAATTCCCACAGAAGTGGACATCCCGAGGTGCAAACTCATTTTAGCAAACCTCGGGCTGGTGGT
Organism: Calotriton arnoldi; assembly: GCA_963921515.1. NCBI lineage: Eukaryota > Metazoa > Chordata > Amphibia > Caudata > Salamandridae > Calotriton > Calotriton arnoldi. The sequence continues at coordinate 792,794 of CAWUFW010009350.1, forward strand.
TGCCAGACGGGATGTAGCCAGATACTGGGGGCCTCGAAAGTAC